>WBNO01019063.1:31256-83198 GCA_013400575.1 Peucedramus taeniatus | reverse complement strand
AAAAAAAAAAAAAAACCAAAAACCCCCCCCCCCCCCCCCCAAAAAAAAAAACCCAAGACCCAAATACTCCAAATCTCAAGCAAAATGCAAACTCTGCAATAACTAATTACAATCAGGGTTCTATCAAAAAGTTGCCATTTCACTCTGCTGCAAAGTCAGGATGCTCTCTCCCAGCTCATCCTATAAAAAACTCAACTTAATCCACCATAAACTGAACCACCAAAACTGCCAGTTTATCAAATTACTTTAGAACAACTGAGTCTGTTTTAATTTTTGGGGGTTTTTGGGTGGCACAAAGACAGCCATTTTAGAGGGGAGAAGGAAGGAGCCAAGGAAAGGGATGGCAGAGAAGGTGAAAAGCAGGAGAAGGGAATCAGGCTGGAAGCAGGAGATAATGAAGAGGAAAAGAAAGGACAGCAGATTTTCAGAGGATTAGGAGAAGAGTAGGAGGATGTGGTGGCAGACACATCTGACAATGAGGAGCCAGAGAAGGAGGACACCCAGAGATCCTGGGAAGCAGAAGGATGCCTGGAGATCACAAAAAACCCTTGTCTTTGAAGGAGGGATGTAAAAATTGCATGTTGGAGGCAGTTCAGTGCCCATCCAAGTAATCCTCTTACACACTGACCCCCAGCACTTCCAGCTGAGCCAAGAGCTGCCAGACACAAACAGCCACACATCAGGCAAAGGGGAAGCTGCCAGTGGACAAAACCAGCCCCAATCTTGTCAAACCATGCCCTAAAACCAGCTGCTTTTCAGACTCTGCTCTCCAGAATCTCTTTTTCAGAGCTCTCACCCAGCACATTCAGTTTTAGGACATTTCTCCAGCACAACTGTGCATTGTCTGCTGGTAATAATTCTAATTAAATTTACACTCTAAGCCTGGTTGTGGGATACAAAGCACAGATGCTACAAACTCTAAGAGGACTGCTGGCCTGTCACTGTTTTAATTAGCTTGACAGGTAATCAAGTAGAATTTTGCAATTATACCACTACAAAGCACAAATGTTACCTTTCAAATCCCTACTTCTGAAGCCACTTTGGTCAACCACAGCCAGTTTTGAGCCACAAGACCAGAAGCAAAAGCCCAAACTTGGTTTCCTCAGGGCCTGGCTTTGACTCAGCAAGGCTCATGTGCTGCTGAGGAGCGTGGGAGAGGAACTCCTGCCCTCCCCCAGAGATGAAATATGTATAAAAGCTGAATCTGCAGTCCCCAAATGTGCCATTTTGTCAAGTACAGCAGGGTGTGTGACCACTTTTCCCTAAAAACCACGCTGTGCTTGCTCTTGGAGAGCACGGCCCTGGATCCCAAGGCTTGCTGCCACTGGGGCAGGGGCAGACTCTGGGCACACAAAATTCCATTTTTAGGATATTTCAGCAGCTTGGGTGACATTGCTGTTCTCACTCCCCAAGAACCCAATTCTGTCTTGCTCCCAGACCTAAATTCTGCCTTGTTCCCCGACCTAAACACCCCACAGGGCACTGCTGACCCTCTAATGGCTCACATTCACCAAGTGCTTCCCCACACCAGCTTTTATTTCAAATACCCCTTCACTCCCAAGGCCACTGATGCCTTTTGGGCTACCTACAAACAGAGGCCAGACAGAATTAAGGGAATAAAAAGCTGTATAAATAAATATTTATTGAAGGGCCAAATTTTGGGCAGACAAAGCCCCTCAGGGGCTACACCCAAAAAATGAACAAGTCATGGGTTTCACACTTTTATAAATTTGGTCCATTTGCATATTGGGGGTTCATCTCCCAATTTCAGCTTCAGCTAATGAAGTCATTGACCCCAAGTTTCTCCCCCCAATCACTTTTGTTCCCATCTCTCAGGCCTGAGGCAGTGAGGTGTCCTTGACTGCCAGGCCTGGAGAGGAATTGTTGTGTCTGCCCAAACTGGGGAAGCAGCAGCTCCCACTGTGTGTGGAGTTTAGAGTTACACACTGAAGAACTGCAGGGTTACAAAGAGATGGAAAATAGAAAAGCTGAAATCCTGAGGCATCACCAGAAGGGAGGCATTTAACCCAAATTCCACTCACATCCTCACTAATGAGGAGTGTTTACCCAAGAGTTAAAGGCTCTGTAAACAGAAAGCAATTTCCATCCTCCTGGCTGGGGTGGTGTCAGCATTTGCAAACCATTACCAGCGTGCCCAGAACTGTCTGCTCCAGTCCTCCACACTTCCTATCAAACTGGCATTTAAGGACTTGGAATGCAGAACACAAGGCTGCAGCCTAAAAATAATATCCTGAGATTTGATCCTGCACTTCTTATTCAGGCTCAATTAATCAAGGTTGCCTAACTCTTCAGAAGTATTTTTCATCAGCAGATTGAAAACACTTCCCACATGAAATGGGGATCAGCGTCTCCTTTTTACTGTGGGGAACCTGAAAATGAGATTTCACCTGAGAAGGAGCTCTGAGGCTAATTTAGGAGTACTGTCCAAAGGGATGAGGAGTCCATTATTCAAAGTTATCTTTTATATTAAGAAATAAGCTTTTCCTTTCAGACCACTAGAAAGACTAGAAAGTGATCTATCACAGGATTTATCATGCTGTCTTTGAAAACCTCACACCAAGATAGCACACTCCAAAAGAGCCAGGCTGAATGAGAATATTTACTCGATCTCCATCTTCAGTTTTCATTGTGAACACCACCCAGGACTAAGGAGAAACTCCCAAGAATTAAGAAATTAAATATTTTTGTCAGAAACCATCTGTAGTCTCTCTGAACAGATACAGTAATAACATCTAAAACTATGACAACATTCATTTTTCAAATAATGGTAAGCTCTGAAAACATCTTGTTCTCCTTTGGAAACAACATCATTCAGACTTAAAAGCATGTTGGAAAAAAAACCCTCAAGATAATTTCAGGTTCTGTAGAACAAAACCCACCTCTCCACTAACAAGATTGATTCCCTTTGACATTCAAACTGAGAGGCCATTAAGAAAATTTGAGTTTCAGAAACGCCACAGGTTTTTTTTTGACTAATTCAATTGCAGAGTCAATCATTCAATGATTAATTAAACGCCAATTTTGAAAATCTCTTGACAAGAACAATAAGAGCCTAACCAAAAAAAAAAAAAAAAACTGAAACATTATCAATAACAAGATATCAATATCCTTTTGAGAAAGGTTCATTCTATACCTTCCATACATCCTGTTAAATATATATAATTTTCAATTTTCCATTTACAATAATAGCTGAAAGCAAACTGTTCCACATTTTCCATTAAACCTTCCAATGCAGAACTGCATAAATGCAACATACACACCCCATAGAACTTAAATGCAGATTTACATAGAAATTTAGCCTAACCAAAAAAAACCCCCTGTCAGGACACAGAGAAACTCCAGGGCAAATTCTTTACAGCACAAACAACACAAAGGAGATTCTGACACTCAATGCAATGATGTTAAGAATAAAGTGAAATTAACACCAACACATCAGAATTAGGATTAAAGAATTGTTACCTTCTCCAGTGCATGATATGAAGCCTTCAGTCAAATTTCCAATATCTGAAAGAAGAAATTCAAATGGAATGTTGGTTATACTGATATTTTAAGGCACTAAATTAAATCTTGTTGTTGTTAATTTGTTTTGCAGAGAGAGAGGCTGTCTTGGATGACTTTTATTTATTATTTTCAAAGTGCCAGGAGACAACAGCAGTAACCTGCTCAGATCCTTTCCCACTGCTTGATTCAGCTCCCCCCAGTCCATGAGGTCTCTTCTCCAAAACCCCCAGCCCCTGCACTCTGCCCTGGGGTTCAACCTTTCCACCTGGGATGACTCAAACCTTAATTTTTCCACCTCTGACTTCACTGAAGGCTGAAACTCTTGCAGTGGTAACTCAGTGCAGCTCTCATCTGACAACAAACCAACCTAAATCCCACAGAAAAGGCTGAAGCAGAGCCATTTCCCATTAGATCATCCAAACCACATGCTAATAAAATTTGAAAAAATAGGAAGAAAACAGGAAACTTATTCAACACATAATTTAAACCTAAAGCTTCACATGTTTGGTAGCTGGGTATGGGTCACAAAGAGAACATATGGCAAATGGAGATGATGTTTGTGAAACTAGAATTCAGTGGGCACCTGAAATGCAGCAAAAAATGATATAATATAAGGAAATATAAGCTTTTTTTTTTTTTTTTTTTTTGCACTCTATCAACACATCCCAGATAGGAGAGGCAGAAAAAGAAGTCTGACATTTTGCCTGAAGATAAGCACCCATTTCCTGGGGTGTAGCTTGAATTCCAATTCAATATGAGGAAGTCACAGCCAGAGGACAGCCCTGCTCCTGTAATGGGGTTGCTACTGAAATCCCTGAGAATTAGATATGGAGAATAAATTCCTCCCTGTGAGGGTGGGCAGGGGCTGGGATGGAATTCCCAGAGCAGCTGGGGCTGCCCCTGGATCCCTGGCAGTGCCCAAGGCCAGGCTGGACACTGGGACTTGGAGCAGCCTGGGACAGTGGGAGGTGTCCCTGCCATGGCAGGGGTGGCACTGGAGGGGCTTTAAAATCCCTTCCAACCCAAACCTTTCTGGGATTCTATGGAGCTAAAAAGCTGCTACACCCCATTCTGTACTGGGGAATTGCATCCCTGGTAGCCTAAAGGGATATTTTGCCTTCATTCATCATGGATGTACCTCTCCCATCCATCAGCAGCTTTCAGCAAGGACATGCTCTGACATCTCCCAGCCTGAGAGCTCCTCTCATGGACCAGCAGCTTGCACAGCTCTATTTTCCACCTGGATTTGCTGGAGGGAAGAGCTCTCTCCCAGTTCAGGAGCCCTGGAGGGGAACAGGTGGGATTCAGCTCCAGCCCTGGGTCTGGGGAAGCTTTTCCATGAGGAACAGGCTGGAGGCAGGCAGAGCCAGATGGAGCCCACCGAAGTGAGCACAGCGCTGGGGAGAGCGGGTAAATATTTGACATTCAGAGCTGCACTAATTAGACATCGAGAAGAAACGAAAGGTTTTGTACCAATCAAAATATTACTCTATTTACTGTAACTGTTCAACTTATCACTTCACTCAGGCAAAGTTTGGGAGAACAACTCGCACAAGTTAAGCAAGGCTCCACCACCAACGTCGCTGCGTATTTTTAGACGCTACGAAGCCCTGGCTGCTGAAAACAAAGAAAAAAAACCTGCAGTTTTGGCTTAGCCAAGCCTGATCTGCTCAGCACAGCAAGATTTGGAGCCCACCAGGCTCCCAGGCACCCCTGAACTCCCGTGGGCACGCAGGGCCCGGAGCCAAGGCACAAGAGGTGTCTCACAGAACACCTGCCACACCAACCCCCAGAGCTGCACCTCACCACGCTTTGGGCTTTTGTTTTTCCACCCCTGTCATGCCTGTGTGCAGAACCAAGCATGGGTGGCTTTTTTTGGAGCTTATGTGGGAGACTCTGGATGAAATCTTCGTTTTTCTCTTCCCCCACACCCCCAGCACATGCAGTTACTACAAAGCTCATTACTGCTTTCTCCTGCTGGAGCTGCTCACGTTGGGTGGGTACTCACTGGAGCACAAACCTCATCTCCCATATGCCCATCCAGCACTTTGGACACCTCATCACTCTGAGGTACAAGGAACAGGTGACTGGTTGAAAAACCTCTGCGTTCTGATTGTGTCTGCTTAGCAGCTCAAGCCAGCAGCATGCAGCCACTCAAATCCTTCAGAATTGCAGGTTCCAGCAACAGGAACACGTCTGGGGACAATTTCTTGAAACACCCTGCCTTGGCAGAGAGATACTGACTCAAACCAGGGAGGAGGCACATTCAGAATATTCTGTTTTCAGCACAGGATTTCATCCTACAGGAATTGCAAGATACTCCTGATAAAACCTGCAGATTTGGTGCTCAGGTGGTGACCTGGCAGGCAGTGCTGGGTTCATATTTGGACTCCTCTCAGAGGGCTTTTCCCACCTTTAAAATTCTGTGTTGGAGATGCTGATTAAATTAATTGTACATTATCCTCACCAGCAGCACTGAACCTGAACTTCCAGGCTGGAAAACCTAAAGCTTTTCAATTATATTGCCCCCAAATATCAGCAGTGCCCAAGCAATTTTGCTAAATAATAAAGAAACCTCCCCTAGGCTGGAGGGTTTGGCCACAGCTTCCCAGGAATTCAAACCCACACCTTCATCTCAGGTGAAAAACAACGTGGAACAGGAACTAAAGGGGCACAGACTGTGCTCCCTCCCTCAGGTGACACTATGGCAGACAGCACACTAAAATCTGAATTTAGCAGGTTCTGTATTTTCTGCATCCCTTGTCAACAGAAGGCTTTGAAAAAAAAAACTTCAGAACACGGAGAGGAAGTTGTCTCCAAAGGAAAAGGCAGCAGCACTCTTTTAGTGCAGCTCCCCAGTCACCACTGCAGTCGTTCTTGAAGCTGTAACTTCCAAAAAAAACTAAGAAGAAACTCAGTTTTGTGCAAGCCTCATTTCATGTAAAGGAACAGCACATCCTTCAAGAGGGGAAAAAAAACGACTTAAGGAGAGAAAATAAAAATAGAGAGGATTCATTTCACAGTAATACTGTGTGTTTGCACAGAAAAATTCCACTTTTTTTTTTTTTTTTTTTTTTTTTTTTTTTTTTTTTTTTGTGGAGGCAGTTCTTTGGGAGCTGGCAAGAGGGAGCACTGATGAGAGCCTGGAGAAGTGCTGATCTCTCATCTGCTGCCAGCAGAAATCCATACATTACACTGAGTTTATATTGACACAAACTAATGCAGATGGGGCTGAAAGCAGCACTCCAGAGAAACCTGAGGTGCATTTCCCACCTGGAAGTTTTTTAGCATCATTTGCAGCTCCTGCCATTCCTGATGCATCTTTCCTCAGAGCACCTGGAGATCAGGCTGCAGGGAAGGGGTGATGGTGTTTCCCTGGGGGAGGAAACCAAGCCTGGCCCAGGACTGGGACATTACTGAGCACCAGGCTGGGATTCCTCACCCCAAAATCCTCCCTTGGTCACTTCAAGCACACAACAACTCATTTGCTGATTATTTTTATCTTTTTCCTGTCCCTGGCTCTGTTGTAGGTTTATGGAATCAACCTCCTCTGTTCTGCATCACCTGCCAACCCATAGACTTGTCCTACCTTCCAAATTCAGTTTTTAACCAAGATTAAATAAAACTATGAGATTTTGCATCTCTGCTTGTCTCCAGTTTCAAATTAGACGCTGCAGGAGCCCTCAGACTGCAGATTTGTCTTTATCTCAACCCCCCTGTACACTGTAAAGACCTTTTCCTGCTCCTGTTTTCTAACATGAACTTCCAAACCTTCCACACAATATTCCTCAGTGAGTCTAAAGGAACATGAGAACCCTCTGAACTCATGGGCTCATTAATAAATGTTAATAAATAACCAAGTGCATGTGAAGCTGCTCTTGCTTATCTTCATTTCCAGCAGCCCTCAGGAGGAAAGCTGCTCTGTTGCCACCCCTATTCCTGCTCCAAGAGGACATTCCTTGAATAAAATCCATGCCTGCCCAGCTCTTCCCTAATCCTGGCTCTGCTGCTTCCCCAAACAAAGCCAGAGGATGTGAACTCTGAATTTTCCCCACCTGGATCAGCATCACCCCCCAGCCACAGCCCAGCCCTTCCCAGCACCCCTGGCCTTCCTCCTGCTCACCAATTTCAGCACTGGATTGATTATGGGAGCTCAGGGGAGCAGACAGAGTTTTCTGGAGCTGAAATATAAATCCCATGTGCAGAAGCATTTCCTGTGCATTTAAACACTGTTTAGTGAGTCAGCCAAAATCATTCTGCAAGTGTCATCTGTCTCCTGAAGGAAAAGCTCCAGCAGCCTCATCCCCAGCACAGCTCTCCCAGGGACTGAGGGCTTTCACTTCTAAGCAAAATGCTGTCAGAATAGAGAGCTCATTTGATTTATTCTAACTAGAAAAAGTGCCAAAATAAAAAAAAAAAAATCTAACTCTTATTTGGTCTCATCAAGTGGGGATGAGCATTACAAATTTATATTGGGTTTTCAGGCTTTACAATTCGTTTGTTGTCATTTGCTTCACAAATGAAAAGAACACTGAGATTTCTCTGATAATCTCTCCAAACAATTGTAGTGTCTATATTTATTATCAATATGCAGCCATGCAGGTCAAAGGGATTCACCAGCTGATTCCTAAATTGAACTTGTAAGGTGCATAACCCTTAAAATTGGCTCTACTACTTAAAGTGGGTTTTCTTGCTCCATCAAAAAAAACTTTTACTGACTGTAAAAACCTTTTACTGACTGCACAGAGCAGAAGCTCCTGTTTGAAGGATGTTCTCCCAAAGCTGTTTTCCCACAGAGATGCAGGTGCAGAGTCCATGGATCAGGAAAAAGCCCAGGATGACTCCAGGAGCTGCACTCAGAGGGGATGATGTGTTCATCACCTTCCTACTTGAAATGCAAAGTAATGACACAAATTAAATTGGTTTTCCTTGTCTGAGTGATGCCTCTGTCTCTCCAAACTGCTGATTAAGTGATCCTCTTCTCATTTGCATAGAGCCCATCAACTTCCCAGAGGTTATTGCAGCTGAACCTGTCAGGCTTTGGTGACACAAAGGGACAATTCTGACACAGTCACATTTTGGGCTTGTGGCTTTTCCCTACCAACATGAAACATCTTCATCTCATTCTCCAAGCAGCAGAAGGGGATGGGTTGTACCAGCTCCTCTTAAGGAACAACCACATTTCAGTAAATCTCCATAAACTGCAGGTTTATAATCTTAACGAGGTGTCAGTGGAGCAGCTCTAAAGCTGTACCAGACCCAGCTTCACTGGAGAGCTGAGGCTGTGGCTCATGCTCTGAGACAATCCCACCACAGCTCAACAAAAACTGATGGGATCTTCTAAAATTTCTGCATTTCTGCACTTTCTACTGGGCCAAAGCCTGTCTTCAGAGCAGGAGAGCCCAATGTCACATCTTGGCATGAGAGCTTCAGCAGAACTCAACCAGCTACACCTGCCAGGGCAGGCAGGGCACCACCAGCTCCCCTTCATTCCTCGTTCCCATCACTCCATTATATTAAATGTTTTCTTGCTGGGATTGCAGTGCCAGAAGCAAAAATTGACAGTGATCAGGAATCTCTCTGATCACATGCAACCAATTACAAAGCACCAAACAGCAAAGGTCACTGATAAAAAACCATATCAGGCACTGAGTAATTAATGTCTACACAACACATCATAATTCACAGCCCTGAGAGTTCCTTTCCCAGGTTTCACCATTGGGTTTTCATCTGAGGTGACAATTCAGTGCTTATTTACCAAGCTATGATGTGTGCCCACAGCCCCCTGATTGCTGCAAACGAAGGCCTTAAATATTTACTGCTAATCAAACATTTCCAACTTTTAGCAGAATTCTCTTCCAGCACTCAGCAGAGAGGTTTTTATGACCTTCTGTGGTGAGGAATCATCTTGTGCAGCGAGATAAAATGGATGCACGCCCACAGCCTCTCCTTGCTGGAGCTGCAGCTCCATCACCATTAAATTGTTTGTTTTGCTCCTTCTTAATTTGTTCCTTGTCCTTGCAAACCCCAAGACATTTCAGATCACCCACATCCTCCCTCAGCACCATGTTCTCCAGAAAAACAAGGTCTACTGCCTTCCAAGCTGGTTTCTTTGAAGAATTACCAAGGAGTTGCACAAGTAGGTCAGGCAGTGCAGGCACAGGGAGGCTGCAGAGGGGTTTGAAGTTTCATGTGGTCACATCAGCCACGAAAAAGACACTTCCAGGTGCTCACCCCCGTTCTTTCATGTGGAAAAAGCAACAGGATGAGTAAGAGGTGTAGCTTTATGTTGCTCTGTTCCACCAGCATGGATCAAAGCTGGATGAGCAGAGATGTGGCAATGAAAACACCAAAAAATGAAAATCAAAGTTTGAAACGCTGGAGAGAAAGTCCCAAAGATTTGCAGGTTCTCAGCATAACCTGGGGGTGTTTGGGGTGGGAGGCACAGGGCCAGGTGAGCCTGCTCAGCCCAACAGTGCCTCAACACAAGCAGCATTTTCCTTTTTGAGTTTTATTTTTTTTAACCCATCATCTCGGGGAACAAAGGGGTGGAGCTGAAGTTTCACTGTTGTATTCCTATTTATTAATGCTCTGGAAAGCAGCAGAGCCACATGAACTCTGCTCCTGCTCTTGGGGTCTCACCTGGATACAGCCAAGATAAGAAAGGTCCCACTGAATATCCAAGAAAACCTCTTCTCCAACTTGAGAAAAAACTCTTATTTTTAAAAATTCTGAATTATAACTTAACAGGACTGTTGCATTACCAATTTTTAAGACAATTATTTAGGAAGTCCTGGATGTCACTAAGGGAACCTGGGAAAAAGCTGCTTTGGCATTAAGAGCCAGCTGGAAAAGGTGATAAAATCCAGGATTTTGAGAGCAGGAAAATCATACATGAACTACCAAAAATATCAATATTTTTACCTTATTCAGCTGCTCTAAGCAGTAAACACAAAAGAAAGCAAATAAGTGCAATAAAATTGACATGACATCAGCAAAAGCCTCCCAAAAACCTTCCCAAAAGCAGGAGAATGTCAATAGTGACTGGGGTACAATAAACCTCCCTTCCCTGCAAAAAATACCCAGGATTTCTTGGGCACAGCAATTCCATCACTAATCAGCAACCCATGCTAGGAAACTGTGTCTCAGTCAAATCTTTATTCCAGAGGATTTATAAAATACCCCAAAATATTGAAAAACTGGCAATAAAATACAGCCTTCTCTAAGGTAAGTTCCTTCTGAATTATGGTTTATAAATGAAATCGTTGATACATCCAAAAATCTCATTATTTAGGAGCAACAGACAGCAACTAACGATGAGTTCAAGCCCCACAAGGAGGAATAAACCCAAAAGGAAATTTTTTTTCTCTGTTCTTTCCACCAGCCCATCTGAAATAAACCATAAAGGTGGAAGATGGGACTGCCCCCACGTGTGACAAGTGTAAGCAGCACATCAAGACAGAAAAAAAATCAATTTATTTAGTTTAGCACCACCTACTTAACGCTCAAATCACGTAATTTTACAAAAAAAAAAAAAATAGACAAATCCTGAAAAATTAGTTTAAAATACTTTCAAAACACTCACTAAAGCCAAGAGATTTTAGTGAAGGCCACGTGTATTTATCACCCACAAGCAGCATACTCTAAATATTACCTGTAAATTAATATTAACTGTATTAAATATTATAAACTGTAAATTCAGAGGAGCTTCAATTGCTCCCTTCAGATTTCTCCTAATTTAACTCATTGTCTTCCTGAATTTCCACAGAAACACTGAAATATTTTGTGTATAGTATTTTTTGTCCTGCAGGAAGTTCCCTCCTTCAATTCCCACTCCTGAAGCAACACTGCAGAAGAACCAGGGAATATTTTCTCTATTTATTCCCTCAGAGTCAGTAGGTTATGACTGGGGAAAGGAAGAAAATCAAGAAAAAACTGGTTTGGAATGTAATCTGTCCACACTGAGAGGCACAGCAAGGCTTCATCCTGCATCCCAGGGATGCTGAGCCCTTCCCAGACCAAGCTCAGCTCCCAGCCCTGACATCTGTCAGAACAGAACAGGTCTCCAGCAGTCATTTATATGGGGAGCTTTTTTCCCCCCTCCTCTCCCTCCAGGAGCTCAATTATTGCAGCAGCATCATGAATAAGCAGGATTATTCTCAGGGAAAATTAGAGAAAAAGAAAGGGAAATATAATAAGCATATGATTTGCCAAAATCCCTTCCTTTTTTTTTGTTTAATATATGTATAAATTACTCTTTTTTCCCTTCATTGTGTTCCACAGCTGCAGAGAGATCAGGTCAACAATTTCCCCGTGGGTTTGGCCATGGGAACAGAGATCATTTGGGTTCTGAAGGAGCCCAGGTGTGTTTGCACCCCCTTTGGGACCCCCCCAGCACCTCCCATGGGGCTAAAGCTGCTGCAGAGGGACCAGGCTGGGACACCCCTGGGGTTCTGCACACCAGGAATTGGACTTGAGGTTCCTCATGGTCCCTTCCACCTCAGGATTTCCACAATTCCAACTTCTCAGATTGTTTTAGTACCAGCACAATTTAACACCATTTTAGAAGCCCAGGATTTTTGGATTTTCAGCTGCTCAGCTCTTTTCTGCTCCCAGTGCCTGGCACTCCTGCCTTGATCCTTTGGTACCCAGTGCTGAAACTCAACAATTTCAGCAGGAAGAACACAATGAGGGTGCCAGGCTATGCCAAGGCTCTCAGCAGCTCCACTTTGCTGGGGTGATGCTCTCTGCAGCTCCCCTGAGATCACAGGGAAGGAGCAGGGCTGGGAATCACACACAGACTTGTTTGAGGATCACAAAAAAAACCCCCAAGAGCGGCCAATAATCCTGCTCACGAAGGTCAGAATGGCAACTTGGCAACTGAGATCCAAAAAATGAGGATAAAAGGCTCAGGCAAGCCCATTGTGGGGGCAGCAGCTCCTCCAGGAGAAACCTGAGCACAGGAGCACCCAAGGGGCTGGGCTGGGAGGGACCTGCAGGATCAGCTCACTCCAAACCCTGCCATGGATCAGACATCACCAAGTCCCATTCTGATCATCAAAATAAAGGAAACCAATTTAAAAAATAAATATTCCAAATTGAAACAACCAAACTTCAAAGCTGTTTCTGTTTTAGCACAAAGTTGCAATTCATTTCTTACTAAGAAATAGGAATTTTGTTGTTCAAGAGACCTACAGAGAGATCTACCTTATCCAAGAATGCATTTAAGCAAAGAAGTTGTTTCATAAAGCAGTGAGGGCTCTGTGAGATGGTATAAATCTATTTTTTACATTTCACAAGTATAAATATGTTGTGTGTGTCTTTATAAATATATTTAAATAAACATATAAATATAATATATAATATCCCACATGAAACAAGCTGAGACATTCAGCTCCATCAAGACAAACACTCAAACACTGGAAACTTTCAAAAATTGAAGGTTTTTTTTTCCCCTTTGTGCCTTTTATCTTTTAAATATCATATTTAACTAAAGCCAGGGGTCAAATGAAGCTTAGAGGTAATGCAGAAAGTCCTCAAGCAGTTTTTTTACATCTAAGTGAATCAGGTTTGCTTTAGGTCTAAAGTCTCTATTATTGCAACAAAGCTGGTTAGAAAGTGTTCAAGAGGAAAAAAAAAAAAACAGGGCAGCTCAATATATTTCTACAAATGTTTTAAGGAGAATTAATATTCATTAAAGTTTTGATTTTTACAAGCATTTTTACTTTTCCTGAAAAAACTAAGTTGGTCTTGGTTTTTCCTTTTCAAAACTAGAAAATTAGAGGATTCTGCAAGTAAACTTTTTTTTTTCCTAGGATTTTGGGTTCTTTTAGCCAGTTCTACTAAAAATGCATTTAATTTAAAATTCCCATCAGTGTCAAATCTGTTTTTTCTCCCACTTTTAGTTCTATTTGAATCTCCTGCTCAAAGGTGCCTGGAACAGCAGGACCCAGCTGCAGCAGATCCTCTGCCCCTCCTGCAAGAGTTAATCCCAACATCTCCAAACTCATCATTCCATCAATATGCTGAATTATTCAGCAGGCAGCTGTTTGACTTGACGTTTTTATACAGGTCATAAACTCCCCAATACCCAGCCTGAGCCAGCATTCCCTGGGATGAGGCTGCTCAGGGATTCAGCCTGAACCAGAGCCACCAGCCTGAGCCCACCTCGATCTGTGATTATTTTGTGCCTGTTCTGATGAGCAAACCCCAAATTTTCCCCCACAGAGTATTTCCACATCTGTGTAAAAGCACTGAGGACTCGAATTTGGTCACTTCTGTACCATGTTAAGGATGTTGCTCAATCCTCAAAGGCACAGCAGCTCATGGTTTAGGTTGGGACATCTCCAAGTAGGAGGGTGAGGGAGTTCTTTGGGAAAAAGCTCCTGGCTCATCATCCCCAGAGCTCTGAGCAATGGAGCAAGTCACAGGGAAATGGCCCCAGTGTCTAAAAGAAGTTGCTATTTAAGGAAGATAAAGTGCTCCTTTTTCTTTTCATAGGCTTAATAAAATGCATAGAAATATAAAAGTGTAAATACATTAATAGATGGAATAGAATGGAAGGAATTAACCAGTAAATGCCATGGAAGGAAGATACAGGAACAACACACAAAGCAAAAGCTCCAGTGAAAAACACTAAAACTGCATGGCATAGGGTAAATCTTCTTTGTGTACAGCTTCTACAGCCCAGCAATAGAAAACACCTCATTGTGCTTCTGTAGTTTGATCAGGAGTTAACTAAAATATCCCCCAAGGCTCTGACCAGCTTTAAAACTCAGCTGACCACTATGGGCTGCTCATGGTTTGCAAATAAATCCTAAATCAGCTCCAGCTTAGCCAGACCCAGCTCCAAGATGGTTCTCAATACAAAATAATCCTATTATTTCCAGCCATGAGAAAGCCAGTAGATATTGGAGACACCTTTCTGAGGGCAACAGCACACAAAGATGTTCCACAGGAGCCTCATTTTAAAGAAGCTAAAGTATTTTCTACATAATAACATCAGTTTTACCAAGGGAGGTAAAGCACAGGAGGTGGCCGGGTGGGGAAAATAAAGTTCTGTGAAACAGAGCTCACCAGAGGCCCAAATAAACACAGAGCCTGACCCTGTGGACAATTACCCAGCCCTAATCCTCACAAAGATGCTCCCTTCAAGCAAAATTCTCACTCCACCACCTTCCTCAACCCCCTAAAGCCCCCCAGCACCTCCTGAGAGGTCCCCCTGACTCACCAAGGCTGGGACAGGTTCTGGGAGCCCTTTCTGCTCCACCCCAGGGCTCAGCCCAGCAGAATCTGGGGTTCTCCATCAGCCCCTTCTATAAGGAGCTCCTGCCCTGCAGCTCCTCCCCAGCTCCTGGTGGGTGTCAGCCCCTCCAGCCCTGCCCAGCTGCACCATTAACACCCCACAGCACCTGCCTGGGAATGCTGGGACTGGGAAATGCTCCACGAGGAAGAAAATTATTGCAAGTGTGGCTTTGATTCCTACCAGTGGCTCGGGTGGGACAGGAGATGATCTCAGCCCCACAGGAGATGATGCCATGGCATCACAAATCTGCACAAGCCTGGCAGTGCCGTGCCTGGGGGCACACAATGCACCAATGAGCAGTGAAAAGTTGCTCTTGTTAGATCAGAGAGAAAATCCTCTTAAACTCGGGGGTCTCAGCTGAAGCAAAGCAAAGCTCCTCCTTACCCAGACCCCAGCCCAACAGGAGACAGGGACTATCTCATGAGAACTCCTTGGTGCTACTCAGAATCCCAAATATCCTCCCAGATCTTCAGATTAGAGAGCTCCAAATGCCAATGAAGTGGCCTTGAGCAAGCAGGAGCGTGGGACAACTCCCTTCTCTGATGCCTTTTTCTGGGGCTACTTAAAAACAGAGGCCAGACAGAATTGAGGGAATAAAAAGCAGTTCTATTTATTGAAGGGCCTTCAGGTACATTTAGGGCAGACAAAGCCCCCCAGGGGCTGCACCCAAAAATGGACTATGGGTCACAAATTTTCACACTTTTAGAAGTTTGGTCCATTTGCATATTGGGGGTTCATCTCCCAATTACAGCTTCAGCTAATGAAGTCATTGACCCCAAGTTTCTCCCCCCAATCACTTTTGTTCCCATCTCTCAGGCCTGAGGCAGTGAGGTGTCCTTGACTGCCAGGCCTGGAGAGGAATTGTTGTGTCTGCCCAAACTGGGGAAGCAGCAGCTCACACTGTGTGTGGAGTTTAGAGTTACACACTGAAGAACTGCAGGGTTACAAAGAGATGGAAAATAGAAAAGCTGAAATCCTAAAGCATTATCTCCATCCCAGCCCTTCCCAGCGAGGACAGAACCCCTCAGGTGGAAACCAGAGCTCCTCTGCAATGCTAGCACAGAAAACACCGGATTTCTTTTACCAGGACAAGAGGCTGTGGCTGTGAAGTGGAACCTAAGAGGGGCGATGGAGGGCTGAGGATGGCACAAGGGGAATAAAATCATCATCACTAGGGCTGGACATGAAAGCCCCCATTGCCCTTGATGGCATTCATACAGCACACCCCGAGCAGGAATTACTCTGATGGGGTAATATTTTGTGCTAGAGCTGCTACACTGTGTCACCCTGATTTTCTCAAGTTTTACCAAGCCTTCTGATGTTTGCATTCTTTGCACAGAACTTTCTCACGCACTTTATGTAAATAATTTATTGTTTGTCATTCCTTTATGGGGGACGGGCAACCTGACAGACTGTCGGGTTGGCCAGGGACATTGAGGAGGTGGCACTGTCACCCTCCAATGACACTGGCATTTCAGAAAGATATAAACATGGAGTCAGATGTTTTAATAAAGAGTTTTTTCGTTTGCTTCGACCAGAACTGTCCGTGTCGTTCTTGTGTCACCCCAGGGTGACATCACCGAAGCATTCATCCATGCCAGGCACGGAGGTCACTGCCTCACCGGGATTTATCCTCCACACACCCAGCCCTGCGACAAATCCCCCCTCTAGAGAAGGGCAGGGTATGATCGGGAGGCAGAGGAAATGTTTTTCAATGGAAAAGGAAAGTTAAGCAAACCCATCCCAAGCAGTTTGCCCAGACAACAATTTTGGCCAGACAAACTGTTAGACGCATCCAAAAGGAGAAAAAGTCAAAAGATTTGCTATCAAAAGGCTGCAATTATTTTAACTACACATAAATGTACCCCTTTCTTGGCTATAAATAACCCTCCGCAATTACGGGCTAATTACTCAATCAAATCGCAGCGTAAATAGAGCGCCGCGCAAAGATAATCAGATAGTTCTTTGTACAATGTAAATTAATTGATAACGGGAGGTTTACAATTGCAAATGAGAGCGATTACATTTGGAATGCTGTATTGGCCGAGGGCTGCTCCCCGAGTTTCCCCTCCATCCCTGGGTGAAGCGCTGTGTTACAGGTGGCACCGGGTGACAGAGGCGGGCAGGAGGTGACAGCGCTCTGAGCCAGCCCACGCCCCTTTGCTGGGATTCCCGATGCAGTTATCCTGTGATTCCCATCCCGGAGCCGCTGGCAGCAGGACCGGGGCTGTGATTAGCTCTGGAGTGTCGCCCTGATGTTCTCAAGTTTTACTGAGCCTTCTGATGTTTGCATTCTTTGCACAAACTTTCTCATGCACTTTATGTAAATAACTTATTGTTTGTCATTCCTTTATGGAGGATGAGCAACCTGATGGACTGTTGGGTTGCCCAGTGGCATTGAGGAGGTGGCACTGTCACCCTCCAATGACACTGGCATTTTAAAAAGATATAAATATGCAGTCAGATGTTTTAATAAAGAGTTTTTTCAGTTTGCTACCACCAGAGCTGCTCCGTGTCCTTCTTGTGTTGCCCCCCGGGACGGGGGTGACAACTGGTGACCCCGAGTGGAACACTGGAGAGAGGGATTCCCACACCCCCATCCCCTCCCCTCGGAGCCCTATCCACCACCCCATCCACCAGCACTGGTGCTGGAAACACAAACCGGCTGCAATTCCATTCCTTCCAAATCCCGGTGAANGAGGGACCAAGAAGCGCATGCGAGAGGAGAAAAGGTTCAAAAGTTCATCCTCGAGGAAGATCACAAAATCTTCGGCCTCAGAGACCCCCAGAGACCCCCGTGTGACCACCACAGCCAACAAGGCCTGGCCAGGAGGGCGTGGACCTGATTACAAACGAGGAGAGGACAGGCGGGGCCAGGGGTTGAACATGCATGGGAAAGTTGTGCAATCTCTCACATATGGAATACCTTTGTGAATAAAGCTGTGGGACAGCCCGAGGCTCGGGGCACAAGTCCTTATGAGAGCTATCTCACTTGTGCCAGGGCTCCCATACATACCCACTGCATAACTAAACTCAGTTGTGGAGTCTGTTTATTCTCAGTGTTGCCTCACCGTGATTTTCTCGTTATTTCGCCAGCACGAGGGAGGCAAATCCCCCATCTACTCAGAACACAGCAGCAGTGGGTGGCTTGGCTGATGGCTGGGATGCATTTGTCCTTTCCTCAGAGGTTGTGCGTGCCTGGGGGGGTTTGTGTTATCCCAGAGCCACCCCTGGCTGCTGCTGGAATGAAGGGATGTCTGCAGCGGCTGGTGGCTGATTTTCTATTGACTCCTCTCTGAGGCTGAAGGTGTTTCTCATCACTTTCCGATAACACAGCAAGGACAGCAATTTAGCAGTGCTGACCTTGTAATGATGTTTATTTCTTCTCGCATTGAGGATGGGTTTTATTACTCATTCTGAGGCTCTTGCGCTGATTTGGGAGGACGTGGAGCAGCTCCTAGGCTCGGCTTTGTGGTCACTAATCCTGACTCAAGGCTCGGTTTTAGCCCTGCTGTCACCACTGATTATTTTCAGGGAAAATTAGAGAAAAAGAAAGGGAAATATAATAAGCATATGATTTGCCAAAATCCCTTCCTTTTTTTTTGTTTAATATATGTATAAATTACTCTTTTTTCGGCTTAAATGCACCTGACCTAAAAGCCAAAACTCCTGCAGATAAATTAACACGTAATTAATGCCAAGTTAGGCAGTTATGTGGCAGTACAATGCAGGAAGAGAGCAGCAACCTGTCCTTTCCTATAATCCCCCAGAACATCTTGGCCAACCTCAAGCATTTATAACATAAATCTGCAAAACTTGGGGATTTGTTTTTTTTTTTTCTTTCTGCTTTATGACCCTTTCTTTTTCATTCCATAATTAAACTTATTAAACTTTTCAAACTTTATCCTGCAAATGGCAAGAAATGTAGTCTAAGTGGAAGGAGAAAGGACACCATGCTGTGCCTACAGAAATAATGAATTCCTCCTAGGGTTGTAAAGGCATGTACTGATTAAAACTACAACTGCACCGTGCAAAAAGAGGCCAATTTGGTAGCCTAAATGGCTAATTTTTTATTATTTCCTCGATAAAGGTATAAATGGTGCCAGAAGGGTTATTAGAAACTGAGGTCTTAATTGTTTCTGAGGCTTTTCCACCCCACAATGACACACGAATGCTTCACAGATCTGAAACACAAACAGATCCAATGGAAAGTGCTCAAAGACTGGACAACCTTGAGGAATCTCTCTCTCAAGCAGCACTGAATGCATCCCCACATGAGATCTTGAGGATTTTCAGGGTGTTCAGAGAGTGAATTTCAAGCAGAATGGTAATTTTATGAATATTTTTTTCCTGCTGGGAGCCACAATGATGCAGGATTATCGTGGGCTCACATAACATGCCATTTTGGCAGGAGAAAAGTTGTTATTTCAAACTTATAACTGTATTACTCTTTCTCTTTTTCTTTTTTTTTGTCTGTAATTTATAAATCCAAACCAAACACTCCAACAGCTTTAAAAATCTTTTCTGGCACCTGAATGTTTTTCCCTGTGTGTTTATGTCATTTATGTACCATTTCTGTACCATTTCTGTGTTTTTCCCTGTGTATTCCCTGTGCTTTACCACCACACTCCTCCCAGCCAAAGCCTGGGGGATCTCACAGAATATCCTGAGCTGGAAGGGTCATCAAAGGTGCACAGGGACTTGATGCTGCAGAGAACTGAACTGAGATTAAATTCAAAGTCTAAACTAACCCTGACCTAACCCAGCAGAGAGAGAGGGGTCACAGACATGGCAGTGAGAGCCCCCAGCCCATGGTCATCACCACAGGGAAGGAGGAATTTGAGGAACCCCCCCAGTGAGCATCAGCTCACCTGGAGCTTGAGTTTTGCTCCATGTGGGAAGGGAAGGATCACAAGAAAAGGTTTCATTTCCTTGAGGTGAGGCTGCCCTAGAGCAGAGGCTGGGCAGAGTTACAGAATAAAGCAGGGATTGATTCAAAGGATCTCCTGAATGGATCCACCTTGGGCAGCACAAGAGCCCAGCCAGGGCTGCACCCAAGATCAACCAAAATGGTCCCAAAATGCTCAAGCGGGCATGGGGTCTCTGCCTTGGATCAGTTCTGCTCCATTTGCACCTTGGAGTTCATTGTCCCATCCCAGCTTTAGCCCATGCACTCCCATCCTGCTTGTTTTTCTCTCTCCAGCCCACGTTGTTTGTGCTCTTGGGGCTGAGATTTGGATCATTTGTCCTTGGTCCCCAGCTGGAGCAGGAATTGTTTTGTCTCCCTGCTCTGTGCAGAGCTCAGCATCCCCTCATGTGAAGCTCAGAACTGCACACTAAAGCAGCACAGAATGTGAAAAATAGAAAAACTCAAACCTGAGGCATCAGAGGGATCAGCTGGTAGATGAGGGCCAGGCTGGACAGGGCTGGGAGCAGCCTGGGACAGTGGAAGGTGTCCCTGCCACGGCAGGGGTGGCACTGGATGGGCTTTAAGGTCCCTTTTAACCCAGACATTCCAGACCTACAGTGCTGTCCTTGTGCAGTTTGTCCAATCCAGGGAGGAACCTGAGTGCAGAAGACAGGGCCACTCAACTGGAAATCTCTATTAATATTACATTTTTTGCTTACAAAATACAACACTGTCGTGTCTGGGGCCTGCAGGTCACGCAGCTAGCTGGGCTGTGTCACCTGGGGGTTAAACACGTGTGATTAGCCGTGGCTCGTTAGAAGCATGACTGCACTAATTGATGGAAAGCTCCCGCTGCAGCCCGCTGACATTATTATTGCTGGGATTAAGCAAAGGTCCCTGCAGAGCAGCGACAGCAGCGCTTCAGGAGGCTCTCAGATCTCACACAGCCCTTCCCCAACACACCCAGGTGTTCCACACAGCAGCCACCACCCTGCACCCCTGCCAGGGGACAGAGGGGACACTGCCACCCATCCCGGGGACACAGCGTGGTGATCGGGGACTGCTGAGTGCTGGCAGTGACCAGGGCTGATGGCACAGCATGGCAACACCCCTCTGGGACAGGGGACAGCAGCTCTGGGACAGGGGACAGCAGCTCTGGGATAGGGGACAGCAGCTCTGGGACAGGGGACAGCAGCTCTGGGATAGGGGACAGCAGCTCTGGGACAGGGGACAGCAGTGCTGGGACAGGGGACAGCAGCTCTGGGACAGGGGACACCAGCTCTGGGATAGGGGACAGCAGTGCTGGGACAGGGGACAGGAGCTCTGGGATAGGGGACAGCAGTGCTGGGATAGGGGACACCAGCTGTGGGATAGGGGACAGCAGCTCTGGGACAGGGGACAGCAGCTCTGGGACAGGGGACAGCAGTGCTGGGATAGGGGACAGCAGCTCTGGGATAGGAGAAAGGTGCTCTGGGACAGGGGACAGGAGCTCTGGAACAGGGAACATGAGCTCTGGGATAGGGGACACCAGCTCTGGGATAGGGGACACCAGTGCTGGGACAACTCTGGGATAGGGGACACCAGCTCTGGGATAGGAGACAGGACCTCGGGGACAGGAGCTCTGGGACAGGGGACAGCAGCTCTGGGACAGCAGCTCTGGGATAGGGGACAGCAGCTCTGGGACAGGAGCTCTGTGAGAAGGGACAGGAGCTCTGGGATTGAGAACACGAGCTCTGGGATGGGGAGCACACAGCTCCTTGTTCATTTGGGACACTCTGATGGCACACAGGGGAGTGAGCTGCATGTCCACGTGTCCCTGTGCTGGCAGTGACACAAGGACAGGGGACACGAGAAGCAGTGACACAAGGACAGGGGACATGGGAAGCATCCAAACAGCTCCTTCCAGCAAGGCCAGCTGGGAACGAGGTGCTGATTTTCAGTTTGCAAATTATGAGCGTGAGAATAGAAAGGCTCCCTTACAAAAGGGAGAGAGAGAGAGAAACAGAGCACATTTTACTCATTCTTCAGCTCTATTATACCTCTCTGTAGGAGGCAAAAACTGGCAATTACTCTGGGAGATGCACAGGTAGGAAGACAGAACATAAATCAAAATAAAAAGAATCTGAATGCATTCTCCAGTTATTCAATGGATATTTATTCAGCCAGGTTGCTCAGGAAAGCCTGGAACAGCACATTAGGAGAAGTTTCTGGGATCTGCCTGGCGTTAATCAGAAGAAAAGGAGATGAAGAGAAGAGATGATCCTACAGGCAGCACACAATCCAAACAAAGGCATTTGGAGAGGAAAAGGTTGGCACAGGTCATGTTGACACAAATAATATTTCTACGAGGTGTAAGTGGTTCGTAATAAACACACGGATGAATTTTGGAGCACTTAAAGCAGTTTTATCCCTGCACTCCACGGGGATTTCATGGGAACAGAAGACAGCATTCATGTGGAGAACACATCATTTTAAAGACTATTCTTGCTTCAGAAGCCCCAGACCTTTGGGTATCTGAAGGTCAGAATTCAGATGAACTCGCTGGAATTCATATTCATCAGGAAGAAACAAAGTAAGTCCTGGGAAGCCCATTAAAAAAATATAATGTGCTTTTTTCCTCAGGAATTACTGTGAAATTGGGTGTCATGTATCTGACTTAATGCTCTAATGGTAGGACTGGAACACTGGGGGAGGATTTACAGGAAATATCTGCTCCTTATCTGATCAGAGAAGGAAACCGAAGTCTCGCAGCCTGACACTCCAAGGTGGCTTTGCTGTCAACTTAAACCTCCAAAATTAACTATTTATCATTGGATTAAAACACAGCTCAGATCAGTCACATTGTTCAAGCTCAAAGACTTTCGGACCCCAAAGAAACAGACCAAAAAAAAACCACAAAGGCAGGCAGGAAAATACAGAGGCACACAAAAAATGAGGTGACCTGAGCAAAAAATCCAACACCAACCCTCAGGCTGGAAATGGTGACAAACCTGCTCCAGGGCTGCTGTTACCAGAGCAAAACACCTCCAAGAACAATTTCTGTGTAAGAAATGATTCAGGAGATTACCAGATATCAAGAAATCGTTCGGAAAAAAAGTCTTTTTGGAAGGTTTCTCCTGATGGAAAATGCAGGAGCTCATCGCGAGGGCCTCGCGTTTCGGGAGGTGCCACAGGGGTTTGGCCGGGGCTGCGGGAGCTTTGCAGAGGGATTTTAGCTTAAAAGCAGGTCCTGGAAAACAACTAGGAGCATGTCAAGGAGGCACAGGGCACTTCAGGCATCTCAGAAGGAGGAGGCAGAGGATGAGAGCTGAGCTGAGCAGGGGTGCAGGACTTGCAGCTCCTCAGCAGTTTGGAGCAGTGCTGGGCTGGGCTCATCCAGCCTCTGCTCTGAGCTGGACGTGCAGGACATCCCCAGCCTCTGCTGAGGGTAAGCCCAAGGATACCCCAGTTTATACCCCAGTTTGGATTATATTCCATGAAATTAATTATACTGTTATATTATGGATTATAGTGATGTTATTCAAAGTATGGAAACAGCAACATCAGCAAACCACGTACTCCTACTTTACACAAACAATACACCTTTACTTTACACAATTTACCCCTACTTCACCAAATCTCTTGGTATAAACTTGAAAGAATTATGCTAAAAGACCAAGGGAAATCCAGAGAAATAAAGAAATCACAAGGCAGCGGCGCTTTTGCATGAAAACCTTCAGCAGCACACTTCGGGTAGAGCAGAAAAGCAGGAAGGGTAAAGTTTCAAAAGCTGGTTTTAAATAATAGAAAATGTGTAAATATCCACCCAAGTGGCTGGTGAGCAGATCTGTGTTGTCTCCCTGGCAGACCCTGGGGCTGGAGCAGCGTGGGGCACAGCTGGGAGCGATGCCTGCAGGGATGGAGCCGCAGGCACAGGCTGCAGACAGGAACCCAGGGGAGAGGGGGGAAAATAATGGATGTTTCCAGCTCCTCTGATGGGATATTTCTAATGTAAATATCTGACAGACTGGGAACCGCAGCTTTTTAAAATTTTTTTTAGCATCAGGATAACTAAGATGAGATTATTTATGCATGAATGAGATATCACAGCCCCAAAAAAGCTAAGAGTGAGTGAATTTCCCTGCCTGCTGAGTTAAAGGATGAGGTCCCAGCTGAGGGCTGCTCATTGGGGTTTGTGCCTTAAAACAGCTAGACAAACCCCTAATTCCTCCTTCCTGCCCTAATTTCTCCTCAGCCCCACTGGTCCAGCCTGAAGGATGCAGATCCCCCCTGGACCAGGGTAGTTACAACCACTGAATCATCTGATTCTTCCTCAGCTGCATTGAGGAACTCAGAGTCTGCTGCTCGAAGCTTTTCTCTACTTCCATCAGCACACGAGTCCAGGAAGCCCTGTTATATACCCTACAACCATTAAATAATCCAGAAAGTTCTACTTGCACATGGGGAAAATCAAATATCACAATACATCAGCATTTGGTAGCTTCTCAATCACCTTAAACAAGGCCAAGCTGCCACCCCAGAGAGGGTTTTTTAAAATAATCTTAATGATTGGGCTTTTCCAGCTTTGTTTCAAGAGCACAAGGCTCTCCATCTCAGATGGAGAAGGAATGTGCCTTTGCCCAAAACAATATGCAGCGTGAAGGAAATTCAAAGTGACACCATTTCAAGACAGCAAAGACAAACTGATTTAGCAACTCTGACAGGCATTTATAAGCAAAATAAAATGTGAATCTAATTTTGGCCTACTGCACCGAAATAATGTGCAGCATGGTTTGATGTCATAACATGAATATTTCATACATGAACAGCATCTTGTTTGGGAAGGAGATTTCTCCAGACACCTGTGGGAGATGGAGGAACCTTCACTGCTGTTCCTCACTGAGTAACCTGAGAGTAACTTTTAGACCCTCATTGACTTTTAAACTGTTCTGCCAGATGTCAATATGTAAAAGTAAAAATCATGGCTGAGCCTTTAATTGTAATTAATGGCTGTATTGATCAGCTAAGTTCTGTCCTGCCTCACGTCACAAAACCCGCGGGATTTCAGAAGATTCCCTGCCAAAAAGTGCTTTATCCCCACGGCTGGGAGTAAAAAGCAAAGGCTGAACTCTGCAGCCTGTTCTTTTTCAGAGCACATTGATGAGGAGCAGAGCAGTGAACTGGGGCAAAGTTGGGTATTTACAGTCTCCAGAGCATTTTGTTTTGATTTGCATCGAGTTTCAAGGTTCAGCAGTTTAACAGCCAGCACGGCCACGTTTTCATTTCCTTCATTTCGAATTTCCAGCAAAAAGCATCACAAGGTTACATCTCCAAGAGGAAATCAATCCCAAATTCCACCTGGCAGTTCACCAGGGTATGGAGAAAACCAGCCCAGCTACTGCTGGAGTTTGTGCTGAGTTTTGGCACAAAACATTCGCACAGCCCTTGAAGTTGCTCAGTTTGCGGCCTGAAAAATAAGCAGTGAAAAAGATGCACATAATTTAAATGACACTGAATATTCAATAATGGAAATGACTGAAATATTAGAAGCTCTTTGATGCGTGTTTCTGGGGGAGCTGCGTTTGTCCTTGACCTTTGCTTACTCGTTATTTTGTCTACGCATAATTAACACATTCATAATATCATATAAATGCCACTTATTGATACTGTCCCAAGGGCAGCTGGTTATCTGGGAAGAACACGGCCACATTAACATTTCCTAACTCATTTAGCTCCTCTTCCACATTAAACTGAAGAAAGCCATTTGTCACATCACCCTGAGATGTGTTTTAAGCAGGCAATATTTAACGAGGTAATGGTTTAAGTGTTGTCAGGGCACGGTGACAATCATTTAAAGGGACAGCTCTAACGAGGGCAGAGTGGAAGGACTCAGGATGGAACCACACTGAGGTTGGGGATATCATTTCCTTCCTGATTTTTCACACTTTTTCCTTATTTAGCCACAGCAAGTGGTGATGTAAGTGGATAAACCTGTGTTTTCAGTGACCTGTGCCCTCTCGAGGGGTGACATCCCCCGAGGTGCCAGCTCAGCAAAGGTGTGAGGGCACCAGGAGCTGAGGTGTTCAATGGTATTCTATAAAATCTCACCTCCAGACTTCACAGCTTTGAGAGATGTTAAGCATCTCCTGCAGCAAGGCCAAACCCAAGAGGTTTTAGGAAAATTAATAATAATAATAATAATAATCTTGCATCCTGTTTCCCTCCAGAACACGTTCTCCATTATTCATTGACACAAACTAAGTATTCAGGGCCACTTCAGATTTTTTCAAGCATTTAGTTCGCTGCACTTGACTTTTATCTGGGAATTATTTTTAAAGACTTCCCTAACAAATCTCTGATAAAACACATGTCAGCACTTTGGCAGGGCTGGCAAATTTTTTTTTCCTGAGCTCGAGTTATATTTAAAAATGGAAATTGGACTAATTAATTACTTCAGATGGAAGAAGAGAGGAGGATGAAATGAAACAATGCAAGAAGCAATAACTGGCAGCATTCCAGCAGGAGTGGGAGAGCAGGAAGGGGCAGGGAGGAGCAGATCCCTGGGATCCAGCTCCCACCACCGACCAAAAATGACCTGGAGGAGTCCTGGAGGAGGAAGAGGCTCTTGGGATGACATCCTGACCTTCTCCCTCCTGAGGGGATGGGAAGGACAAGATGCCAAACCGGGAGGAGAAGGATCCTGGCAGGTCCATGCCCAGTGCCTGGGCCAGGGAGGGGTCCTGGGCATCAGGAATGTGGTCCCAGGGCTCCCTGGCTGTGCATCACTTGTGGGGCCCAGGGAAAGGGAAAGATGCAGAAAGTGATGCTGGAAATTCAGCTGCATCCTGGCTGGTTAAGGATCATGGAATTATGGGATGGTTTGGGTTGGAAGGGACCTTAAAGGTTGTCTCATTCCACCTCCTGCCATGGGCAGGGAACATCTCCCACTGTCCCAGGGGCTCCAAGCCTGGCCTTGGGCACTTCCAGGGATGGAGCATCCTCTGGACAAAGCCTTGCTACAGGTATGGTCTGATATTATTAAATTATTAAATAATCCCTACTAAAAGTTCAATGTTTCCAAGTCAGACTCTTCTTGCTCAAGAAGAAAGGCAGAGAAGAAGTGTTTGGTAAACAGACAAGGAATGTAATCCATGAGGCTCCACCAGGGAAAAGGAAAATGAATAAAGCCAGAAACTGCTACCAGGTTTTCATTTTGTACTTCTACAAAAGAAAAAGGAACAGAAATGAAATATAATCACTGAATAAGGAGCAGGTGATGTAAGGAATCAATACCCAAGTTATCAAACAACACAGCTGACTGCTAGAATAGACCAGATCCTGGAGCATAACCTGCATTTCATTATTAAAAAATAAAAAAAAAAATCATAAACAGCCCTGGGCAAATACTGGATTTTTCCCTGCTAATGTTGATTTAAAATATGCAAATTCATTCACAAGCTCCAAGGTGTGGGGAGTGACTGTTAAACCTGCACAGCAGTGACCATTAAACACAATAGCAGCAATTACACAAAGGGAAACTGTTTTCCTTGGAAAAAGGAAACTGTGCACCATGGAAACCTCTCTCTGAGCTCGATCGTCAAGTTCTGCTGAAGAAATAAAGTGGGCAAAGTTTTACCCTCCTTTTATTTGGATAATGGGGGCAGAGCTCTCCCTGATGGTTTTTTTTAAAGTGTGAGACAGGAATGGCTGTCAATCCACAGGAACAATCCCACAACCTCCTCACAAATCCAAAATCATCCATCACAAATTCCCAGCTTCTCTTTCGGGGGAAAAGTGCTGAAAAAGGCTAACCTGCAGATGAAGTACAGCAGAAACAGAGCCTGGGTGTGATTTGCCCAACCCTCCCTGCTTAACATTCCTTTCCTCCGGCAGGACCTGCACGGAAAATGCATCTGGAGGTGTCCAGGGTCTGTGACAAGTTCCTGACAGATGATGGATGGATCAAATCCAACACGTGGGATGCAGAATGATAAGGTTCAGAAATGAAGGGATGAGTGACAGTGGCTAAGGAGATGAGCACAGGGGGGACCTTCACAGCAGAAGCTGCATCACCTATTCCTTCGTGAAGGGGATAATGGATGAGGTGACAACAGCAGCAATTCATTTCCAGCCAGGAATATTTGGCTTAAAAAACCCTCTCAGTGCTTTTGTGTTTGTGTTAGCAGAGTTGGGAACACGTGGAGGGGTTTTAAGGCATCGTGAACCCAGCTGTGACCGAGGGGCTGTGCCAGGTTTGGGAGCTGGAAGTGCTGCCCTGGACCCAGCCCAGCCATTCCACCACCACAGCATCATCCCCAGAGCCATCAGAGCCACCTCAAAGGCAGTTCTATGATTTCTAAACAAGTTCAGATTCAGAAAAGGATAAGGAAGTGTTTAAATGTGTAATACGACCCAAAGAGCAATGGGATTATAAAAAATAGAGAGAAGGGAAAAAAGGCATTTGGGATCAAAGCATCCTTGCTGCTCTGAGCACTTCTGCAGCTCTGAGAATTTTTAAGAATTTGGTATCTTGTGTCATTAGTGAAAACAAACAGTCCCATCAATGAATTCTCTGGGTGTCCTGTTTCACTGATACTCCACCAGCAAAAGGAACTGCTCCATGGGAAGTGTCCAGAAAGTTCCTCTGAACCCCAGCACATCCCTGCCTCTCCTCAGGCTCCTCCCAGCTAAGCCCAGCCTAACTCTGCCCTGTCTGCCACGCTGCTATTTGCAGCTAATAGATGGAGCCATTTGCAGGAGTGGAATATGAGGAGCCCTCCAGCACAGACACATTTCCTGATTTCCTGCTCCTTCTGCAGCACTAATTCCACTTCCCTGCACATCCTGCCTGTCCCAAGGACATCCTTCCTCCACACCAGCCTCAAGACCACAGCCCCATTAAGCAATCAAACCATGGATGCTCTTTAGCTGCTTCTCCTTCTGTTGTTTGCTTGTTTGGTCCCTGTTTGCCTTTGCTTCTCAATTTATACCATTTTTGTGTCAGGAACTTGGAATTCTTTGCCTCTTGCATTGTCTCACACACCCTGGCAGTGTTATGGGAAATGCAGCTATTCCAGTTGTGTTATTTATTGATAAAAATTTATAAAATTACACAGAAGTCAAAACAGCCTTGGGATGCTTGGCCACCTTCAGCTCTCAAACAGCAATGACAACTTTCCTGCCTTCTCCTTTTCAGTTTGTGAATTTCATTTAAGAGGGATCCCTCTTTTTTTGCCTACAAAAAAATCCAAAGAGCCTGAACAGAATAAAAAGGACTTGGATTGGCAGGACAAGGGGCAGTGGTTTCCCACTGCCAGAGGGCAGCAGGAGATGGGATATTGGGATGGAATCCTTCCCTGTGAGGGTGGGAAGGGGCTGGGATGGAATTCCCAGAGCAGCTGTGGCTGCCCCTGGATCCCTGGCAGTGCCCAAGGCCAGGCTGGACAGGCTGGGAGCAGCCTGGGACAGTGGGAGGTGTCCCTGCCCTGGAACTGTCCCTGAAATCAAATGATCTTTAAGGTCCCTCTCAACACAAACCATTCTGAGATCCTCTCAAGTTATTTTTCCTAGTGCTGAGTTAATCCTGTGGGAAATCAGTGGAATTCAAAGGGCTTTTTTCCCCCCAACTAAACACCTAAGTCAGCTCCTGTTCATCTGAAACTGGGTTTACTTTAGCAAGGCTAAAGAAATCAAGCTGTCCATCAATTATTTAAAGTGTTTGGCCCTGATCCTGGCTCCACACTTAATTTCACCACAGCCTTAAAGCTGGAATCTTCCACAGCCAGAGGCTGGGACAGGGAAATGGCTGGGAAGGAAAATGCCTGGATTGACTTTTGGGATGAAATGAGTTGTTCTGGATGCCCTGAGCAGATGGTGGGGGTGGATCCAGACCTGGCTGGGCAGGGAATTGTCCCTTCCCTCCCTGAGCTCAACCACCTCCATCAGCAGCCCCCTCACAGAGGGGTCTGAGCTGGACTTTGGGGCTTCCTCAGAAGAGATCCTGAAATACAGATGTAGAAATTTAAAATAAAGCCCAGGTATATAGTTATGTCTATATAAAAGTCTACTCAATGATATAAAAATAGAAGTACAGCTAACACTGCACATCTCTGTCCTTACAAGAAGGGGAGAAATGCATTCTTCTGTTCCATGGAATTTAATTAGTTCCTAAATTTAGGTTCTGTCAGTAAAGTTATAGAGGATTCACTGCAGTTGGATTTAAATATTGGATGATATTTTATATTTCACACAATGCTAATGGATGACATTACCTTCATATAGATATTGTCAAGTATTTCTGGGTCTATTCATAATGTTTTAGTCAGCTAAATCATATTTGATTGCATTTTAAAAAACCACTTTCAGTCCCAGATATTTGTTATTTGAAAGCAAGAATTCAGTGAGAACCTGAATCCCATGAGCTGGGAAAGACTGATCTAAAGCAGAACCACAGGTGCAAAAATAATTAAATCTTTTAAGCATCAGAGTTATGATGCAATCCACAGGGGAGGAGGAAAGAAGTCAGTGCTGAAATTCCTCCTCTACCATAAACTTATTTCTTCCAATTGTCAGTACCCTAAAATTCAAAGAATTTGGGTAGAACTTTCTAGAAATTCCAGTACTTCAATATCTCAGTATCTCTGAGCATCTTGTGCACCTCAGTTCTTCATCTCCAGCAGAACAGCACAGAACCAGCTCAGAACTCCACAAGGATCACTGAACACCTGGAATTCAAAGTCCATTCAGAGCCTACAGCAAGAAGGGTCAAACCATTCTCCAGTTTGCCTCCAACTGCTGCTGCCTCCAACTGCAGAATTCCCAAGGTATTTTCTCCTGGAGATGCTGGGTTTGCACAAAATTTAGGCCAAACTTGCTCAAAAGTCACTCAGAGACAGGACCTGCCACCTCAGGCTGGTGCAGCTTGGGAAAGGTTTTATAAATCCTCAAAGAGCATTCCCCCACCTTATTTTTAATTTTTGTTTGTTTTTATGGAGCAGATTCACACAGCTTAAACTCCTTTGCAAGCTCTGTGCCACACACAGGGCTGACATCCCAGGGAGAGCAGCTGGATGGTCCAGCACTAGAAATGCCATTTTAAAATGTGACCCCAAAGTTTATTTTTGGCAGATGGGATTTTCCAGGTACAGAGCTGAGCTCCCTCCATCATATCTGAACTCAATTTAAGTTTGATCTATAAGATTATTTTCATTCTAACCCCTTTGGACACTTGCAACAACAACATTTCCTTTCTCCCAACACAGATTTAATTTGTTCATGCACTGCAACTCTGCTTAGAAAGCTGCTTAGTGGCAATGTTTCAGAAATCTGAATCAAATTTTCCTGAGTGAAATAAAATTAGTTATCGAGGAAAGGATAATCCACTTTTCCAGGGGCAGTGGTTCCATATTTTAGGTAATGGTTCAAAAATACAATAATAATCCTAATAATAAAATGGCTCTGAGATACAGGGAGTGCTGATGGCAGGCTGGCTATGGGAGCAGGCTGGGGATAAACTGGGAATGACTGGGAGCACTGGCCGGGCCACAAAACTGCAGATTTACACCAGAAACCTCTGAACTCCCTGACTTCTCTGGGCATGGATCTGCCAAGTGCTGCAGAGTCATTTTAAGCTCCAGAAATGTGAGTTCAGAGCTCACAGAGCTGCTGGCGTGGCCAAACCCTGCAGGGCTGGTGCTGAGCAGTTCCCCAGCTCTGCACATTTTCTGGGACCCTTTTGGTGCCATTCCCACAGTTCCAACCCCCTGGCCACCCCCAGCCACCCCTTTAACTTCCAAGCCCTGCAGGGTGATTAAGCCAATTACCAAAGGTACTAATTACACCATGAAGGGCTTGGTGATTCCCAAAATCCAAGTTCCAGGAGCTGCTGGTAAACAAGGTCACCCTGGCACTGCCCAAGTGTGAGGTCAGAGCATCACCTCTCCTCATCCCAAATTCCTCAGCTATGCCCTGCCCACCACCATGCCAAGGAATTTGGCAACTCAGAGAGGACTGGAACCTTCTCAGGAACTGGGATCATCCTCCAGCAAGAGAGACAGAATCAGGAAAAAAGAGTGAGAGCAGAATCATGGCCAGGGAGACGACCTGCCATGGAATTCCAGCTGCAAAAACCCCCTAAAACCATAAAGCCCAACCATTTCCCAGCACTGCCAAGGCCACCACTCAGCCATGTCCCCAAGTGCCACATCCACAGAGCCTTTAACCCCCTCCAGGGATGTTCCAGCACTTCCTGCTAATTGGAAGGTGATCAAGCATCTCCTCACAGTGCACCTTCCTTCTCAGTGGCAAAAATGACCAGTGGTGGTCAGTGAGCTGTGAGTGTCCCACAGTGCCACAGTGTGATATCATCAAATCTGATGAAACTTCCTCAACCAAACCTTTTTTTTCTTTTTTTTTACTGTGAGTCCCCACTAAAAAGAATTCCTTTAAAACAATTGCATCATGTTCCCAGAAGAGCCCACGGGGAGCTGCAGGGGTTTTATCCCCTCTTCCAGCAGGAGTGGAAAGCAGCAGGCCCAGCCAGCTGGCAGGAGGGCTGTGCTCTCTCCATCCCTCTGGGAATGCCCACTCCAAACCCACACAATTTTTGTAGAAAACCCTTGGCCAGTGAGACCACACAGCTCCCAGGCTCCATTCAGCTGAGCAAGCAAGGCTGGGAACCCATTAATTTGCTGGGTGAGTTATGGTTCCCTGCAGCACCTTTTGTTCACTGTCAAGGTTCTGCAACAATGACAGATGCAGCTACAGCCAGCCCAGAACTCCAGAATTTGATCTCCTAAATCATTCCAGATATTAAATGTCTCAGTGATAAGCCTGGCAAATGAATTCCTCTGGAGATCACACTTGGTGCTGAGCATGAGGCAGGAGGGACTCCCCACACAGCTCCCTATTGTTCCCTGGGAAATTATGCAATGGAAATTATCCCTGGAAAGGAACCAGAATCCCAGGAAAATTCACACAACTTCCAGTGGCTGCTAAAAGGAGCTGCAAATCCACCTGGATAAGTGAGGCAGCACTGTGGGGCATTAGGAGCTCACCAATCCCAGTTTTAATAGCAGGAGCTGGACATGCATATAAAATTCCCACTTACCCTAGTAAATAAACAGAAAAGACTGCAGCAAAATAAAGAACCAGGGGAACTTGGGCAGAATGCTTAAGCAGCAAGACACAGGCAGGGTTTCAGTCTGGGTCTTCTCAACCTCAGTATTAATCTCTCTTTTTTTTTTTTTTTTTTGGTTTTTTTTGGTTTTTTTTTGTTTTTTTTTTGTTTTTGTTTAAAACCATCTCCTTCCTTCAGCCACAGCAGTCAGGAGAAGTGAGCAAATTTCACCTCAACTCATTTATAAAGAGCACGGAACTGTTCAAAGGAATCCTCGCCCAGAGCAGATTAAGGCACGCAGAGGGTGGAACAATTGCTACTTCATTTTTAATTTCTCCAAATCACCATCAGATAGATGACAGTGCTTAGCACAGGAAGAGTTCTGCAGGCTTCATAAACAATAGAGGTATTACCCATTATCACACAAGTACAAATTAGTTTGACCTTTCCAGCTTTTTCATATGAGGCTTCCTTTTTTCCACTTGACTAGAGAAAATATTGAGTCAAGCCATGTTCTGCACTCTCCCTTCTCAGATGTATTTGACCAGTGTTTCTTTCCTAAATCTGCAATTAGAAGAGACCCATTAAACACTGAATTCACCCAAGGAATTCTCTGGCTCATCCAGCACATTCCTGGTGCTCCCTGGGAGAGCCCCAGCCTCCCTCCTGGTGTTGCCCCACACTTGCTTTTCCCACGGGGGAACAATCTGGGGCCTGATAATTTCATATTCCGTGGGAAGGGTTGGGGAACAACATGAAAATGTTGTTGTGGCAGCAGAGATCATCATAGAATCATGGAACTGTTTGGGTTGAAAGGGGCATTAAAACTCACCCCATTCCACCCCAGCCATGGCAGGGACACCTTCCACTGTCCCAGGCTGCTCCAAACCTGGCCTGGGACACTTCCAGGGGCAACCACAGCTTCTCTGGGAATCCCAGCCCCTCCCCACCCTCACAGGAAGGGATTTATTCCCAATCTCCCATCCATCCCTGCCCTCTGGCAGTGGGAGCCATTCCCTGTGTCCTGTCCCTCCATCCCTTGTCCCCAGTCCCTCTCCAGCTCTCCTGGAGCCCCCTCAGGCCCTGGAAGGTCTCTGAGCTCTCCCTGAAGCTTCTCCTCTCCAGGTGAGCACCCCCAGCTCTCCCAGAGGGGCTCCAGCCCTGGCAGCATCTCCATGACCTCCTCTGGATTTGCTCCAGCAGCTTTTCTGTGCTGAGGACCCCAGGGCAGAGAAGGAAGGATGCTGATGGAAGTTCCTTCCATCCTCCCTGCCCACAGCCCCCATCCCTGCCTGCCACACCAAACCTGCCTGATCCCAGGAAAGCTCAGCATGTGGATTTAGGAACTGGATTAACACCAAACTCTCCTTGTACAGACAAGTGTACATCCCTGGGAAGCCTTTGCATGTCCCCAAGCAGGGGAGTGGCACAGAGCAGTGATCCCTGGTGCCAAGAACTGCCAGGGCAGCTTCCCTGGACAGGCTGTGCAGGCTCTGCCCATGGACACTCAGCCCTGCAAGGGTTAAAGTCATTCCTCATGGATAATCAGCACTTTCTGCCAGTGCTGGCTGCAGCACAGGAATCCTCTGGTCCTCCTGATCATTTTGGGTGGAAAGCAAAGGAGCTGGGGAGGAGCAGGCAGAGGGGGATGCTGAGCCAGCCACACAGCCTGTACCTGTCAGGCAAACCTGGGAGGAGCTGCTGCACCCAGCTGGGCAGGGAAAGAGGGAAAGCAAGGGGGACACTGGGCACAGAACCCTGGCAATGACAGGGTATCCCAAAGAGACATCTGATGCATTTTGGTGTCAATTCCTCAGAATTAGGGATGCTGAGAAAATTATAGTGCAGCAATTTGGGTTAGAGGTGTTAAATCCCCATCCCAGCTAAAGCCTTGTCCTGCCTTATCCCAGGGGATGGAGCAGGGTGTCCCCTATCCCAGGGGATGGAGCAGGGTGTTCCTGACTCCTGCCTTATCCCAGGGGATGGAGCAGGGTGTTCCTGACTCCTGCCTTATCCCAGCCCATGGAGCAGGGCATTCCCTGGGCCCTGCCTTATCCCAGGGGATGGAGCAGGGTGTTCCCTATCCCAGCCCATGGAGCAGGGCGTTCCCTGGTCACTGCCTTATCCCAGCCCATGGAGCAGGGTGTCCCCTATCCCAGGGGATGGAGCAGGGCATTCCCTGTGCCCTGCCTTATCCCAGCCCATGGAGCAGGGCGTTCCCTGGGCCCTGCCTTGTGGAGCAGTTCCCAGAGCCCGGGATGCTCCATGGGATCAGCGCTGTGGGCTGAGTGCTGCCACCCTGTGGGACCCGTGTCACTCCTGTGTGTGCCTGGCTCTGCCGGGATGCTCAGCACACACCTGAGTTCGGGGAGCTGGCAGGGCTCAGAGGAGCAATCCAGCTGTTCCCAGACAAGCACAACGCACTGGGATAATCCTGACAGCTAATTCAGGAGCTGGGGATGTTTATAAATAGGATTTAGAACAAAGAGGTTACTGAGTTCTGAGCAGAATAAGAACAGATGTTGCAATTCAGGCTCATTTGTAAGGCAAAGGTAACTGATGAATTTACACAATCCCTGTTTAGTCACACAGATTCCAGGCCTGGGTGGAAATCCTGCTCTGTGCATCACTAACAGCACATTCAGGCTGGAATCACTCTTGAGCTGTGCTTCATATTTCATTCATTTCTGCTTCCAGCTATACATGCACAACAGAGGGCACGATACATCTCCCTAATTGAACAATACAGATCAATTAAATATGAAAAGTCGTTCTTGGACTGAAACCCTCTTAGGCAAATGTTCTGCTCTTATGCTAAGTAACTCTTTTAAAAAGCTGGGAGTTGAGTGCTGCTCAGAGGGGGGGTTATTTTTCTTTTTTTAAAGACTGGGAGACAAAGCCCCAAAAAGATTCATCCATTCATTCATGACAAGAGGAGAGAGTTTTGACCACTGAGCCAGGTAAAACATCTTATTTGATGAAAGTTCCTCAGAACTGTTTGTGTGAGGTGAAGAAACCCCTGTGCTCTGCAGAGATCACCCAAACCATAGCCAAGGATCAAACTGGACAAAAACCTCTCTGCTCCAGCTATAGCTGGAAAGGTGTAAAATGAGGAAAAATGAGCGATGGGAATCATTAACAGGAGCTGCTAAAAGGGAAAGCTGTGCCCTGAGCAGCTCCAGCAGCCCTGGGGCTCTCCCCGATGGCTTTTTGGGTCTCCACTCCCCCATCGCTGGGAGCACAGAGATGTAAATGTGTTTTGTCGTCTGGAAGCGTTCCCGAATAACGCCCTGTGATCTGAATAAAAGGAGTTTAATAAACAATGCACTTAGAGACGGGTTAAAACCACACAGGTAGGTCATTGCTGAGCAGCACCACTGACATTAAATCACCCTCGCAAGAGAGGTTTTTCCACCGCACTCACCCGGGATGTCCTTTGTTCCCTTCTTAGGCTCTAATCAAATGCAATGACCTGCTAAGCCTTATGCAAATTGGCCTTAAACACCACATCTCTTCCTCGGCTAAACATTGATATAAATAAATGATAAACACAGATTTCGCCCGAGGCCAACAGAGATACAACACTGTCAGAACTCCTGGGAAAGCAAATCAGTCTGGAGCTAGAGCAGCTCAGTGTCTCCTGGAAATCTGGAGAAAGCCAAGATTAAGTGTTGGGTCTTTCAAGCACATCTTGTTCTCAACAAAATTGGGGAAAGTCCTTGTGAGAGGGTTGAGTCTCACTGAATCCAAAAACCAGAGAGGAGAAAAGGTGGGGAGGAACCATCCTGGTGCTTTTCTTTTATCTTTGTTATAACTTATCTCAGCAGAACTGGGTACTGGCTGGATCAGAACATGCATAAGGATGTCTGGCCAGGTCTGAGGCATCTCCAGCAAGTCCTCAAGGAACACAGCATCAGCAGCTGAACAACTGGGAGCTTGAGGAAGAATTGATAGAAGAAACAAACGTGGCAGAACCTCGTTTTTGAAACCTTTAACACAATTTTTAATATAAATCCCTGCCACTTTGAAAATGAAATGACTGGAGATGATTTTTTGAGCCCTTCTGAAGTGCAATAAGTGCATCACTTACCTCACTGGAGGCCACATGCTGATACATCTGTGCTGTGATTATGACCCTAAGCAAAAATCCCAATTTATGTTGCAGAGGCAAAACTTTCCCCTTCTGCTCCACCTTCCTAAAGCTGAACTCTGCCTGTGACAGCCACCAGATTGTTTTCAAAATGCTTTGACCCTGATGGTTCTGAGGCCTTGACTTTCATTGATTTTACCCAGCAATCAAAAACACCCCAAGAACTCATTCTTTTTCTTGGGGTCGGGCTGGGACAGATTTTTACCCTGCAGATTGAGATAAAATGACTGCACCCAGGGAATAGCAAAGAATGGAGTTAATTCCCAACATCCACACTTCCAGAACCCTGTTTAGTTCACAAAACACTGCTCTCTTGGTTCATCAGGAGGGTGAAGCTCATGAGTGCCAGGATGAGAAGCAGATTTGACACAGATTTGACACATTTCCTTCGAGCATCCCCAGATTTGGTGGCTGCTGGGAGGAGGAGGCAGGGAAGAGCTGTGCACTGGCGTGAAGCACTAAATCAGCAGGGTGTCATCATTATGGATTTGCTTTGCTAATAATAAAAAGAATGAATCACTCCTGTCATGATATCCTTATCTGCACCGGAGTAACCACGGTGGCAGACACTGTGAGGATGAGTGCAAGGCTCAGCCCCGGCAGCTCCCGGCTGACATTTGTGGATTTGGGGTGATTCACGGCTCATCGCTGTGGTTGTGATTACCTCCCCATCAGGGGCTGCACATCGCTCACCCACCAAGCAGCACCGACTCCCACCGGGAAGGAAAATTCCCAACTGTTGCACCAAAGGCTCTTCAAAGAGAGCCGGATCCTCTGTGCGACAGCGGGGCTGAGCACCGGGTCTGCAGCACATCAAAGGAGGGAGCTGCTCCTGCAGACACTTCACCAGGTCATCCCAGGCCACACAGGGGAAGTGTGGGAAGAAACCCCAGACTTGCTCTATTCTAACAGGGCTAAAAATAGCCCTGTGATGATTTATGAACTTTCAAAGGCAGCAGAGTATTTTTAAGCAGCAGCAGTTTCTCCTCTCTGTCTGCAGGCCGGGCGCCAGGGCCGTGTCCACCCTGCCCTGATGGGAACCAGCCCCTCCAGAATGCTCACCAAACTGAATTAAACAAGACCACAAGAGCAAATAAAAAGGCAGTGATCTATCTGTCTCGTGGGTATTATCCTGCCTTCATTCTGCCTCGTCTTTACCCCTTTCAAGTATTCTTTTTTTAAATAATGTTAACTCCACAGAACTGTCAGACAAAGCCAGCTCCTGAAGCCAAGGTAAACAAATCACGTGGCACCAGACTATTTACAAAATTACTCCGAAGTTTTGCATCTCTGGGAGAAATTTTATGTGAGCTCAGCCCTGATTTCCAGCTGTCCCTGATGGGATAACACAGGAGTGAGTTTGAAACCAAGGAAATGTTAATTCCAGTAAATAAAGACCTGGACAGCAACAAGAAAGACTTTCATGCATGAAGAGCTCCAAGCTTGGGAACCAAGGTGGGCTCCCAGCTGCTGTCCTTCCCCCTGGAATAAAAGCTCCTCAGCCAAGGGCTGGAAATCAGCACTCAGGAATCAAGCACTGAAGGGATCAACACTGGAAAATCCAGGCAGAACCCCCTGGAGGAGGATGGGTGAGGTCCCAGAGACACCCACCCCACGAGCAGAGGTGTCCTTGTGGCCTAGGGCAGAGGACACCCCTCACCCCTCCCAGCACACTGAAGGCACAGCTGCCCTCCTCAGCATCCCTGGTGAGCTCAGGTGAGGGGCTGGCAGCCCCAGACATCCCTGTGAACCCACGGAGAGCCAGGCTTTGGAGGCTGCAGCATCTCAGCCCCTTTTCCAGGAGGCTGCAGCATCTCAGCCCCTTTTCCAGGAGGCTGCCTGCACAGGTGAGCTGCTCCTCTGCTGTCATTCACATTCCCAACACACGTTTTGTCATTGTGGAGAGCAGAACCAGCTTAACATTCTGGCAGCGCCAGACGGGCTGGGAGAGAGCTCAGCTCCACTGCAGAGGGATGGGAAAATCCTTCCAACCCCAGAGTTTTGCCAGGATCATTCAACTCCAACTACCTGCAGGCACACCCTGCTTCCCTCCACTCTCACCCACTCGGCTGTGGGTTTTTGGGGCAGGAGACCCTCAGAGCCTCCCAAGAGGTGATGTTTAAAAACACACCCAGAGTTTGGGATGGCTCCTGCAAAGGGACACTTCCTGAAATCGCCCAAAATCTGGTCAGAGGGGCTCAGCTGTGCCCAGAGTTCAGCACGGGAGGGAGAGGTTGCTGCTCGCCAGTGGAAGCCATTGTCTCCAGCAGGCTGCCAAGGGGAAATTAGCAGTGTGCACACCTCTAAATGAGGCTGTACAGCACGGAAAAGAGGGATTAGCCATGTAAAGTAAGTCCTTTTGGTATTAGATTAAAGAGGGGAGGTGACTTTGAAGGATTATTCAAGAGCCATTTAAGCAGTTTTCAGGGACTTACAAACGCAGGGTAAAAATACAGCTCCCTCAGGTCCAGAAAAGAAGAAAAAAATCAGTTTCCCGGGCAGAAAAGCAGCAGAAAAGGCTTCTGAGGGACCCCCTTAAGTGCAGGGCCCCACCATCCTGCTCCCCACGCTCGGTGCTGGCTGCGGAGCCCGGCTGCAGCATCACCTGCACACCTGGGCTGGAGCTGCTGCAGGAGCCAGGGGGACCAGGGAAGGGGCTCCGATGCCACGGGGATGGGTCACGGCACCCCCCGGGCTCCCTGCCAGCACGGGGGCACAGCCAGCCACCCACCACTGCGGGCCAGGGGGTGCTGGATGGTGGAAAGGAGCTCCGGAGTATCGCGACCATCGCAAGAGGAGCTGCCACCAGTCCCTGCTCCCACCTCAGTGATTTATCCGCTGGGATGCAGGTCCTGAACCGAGCCATGGAAACCGGAGCATGGGCGAGCACAGCCACAAAAACTGACTTGTGCCTCCGGCCAAACGTCCCCTGCTTCCCCGCACCTCTGGGTGCCTCATCAACGTGCTGGCTCTTGATCCTCTGCCCACATTAATCCAGCCAGGGGAGAGGAATACGTGGCTCCAAGACATCAGACTGCTCTATCGAACGAGCCCTCCTCGGGAAAAAAAGCCCTTCTTTGGCTTAGCCTAAATTAAGGTGACGGGTAATTAGTATGTAAGATACAAACTATTGCCACTTGTTATGCAAGCAGCATCCTTTAATTTGTAGTTTCGAGAGCAAGCCGCTCCTGTCTGGGATAAATAAAACAACACGCTGCGGTATGTTGCTCACGACACGGGAGCAGCAGCAGCCTGGGGAAAGCAAAAGGAGCTTCAACTCCAGCGGGGAACGCGGCTGGAGCCGGCAAAAAGTTCTGCGTGCGCCTGGAGCAGCCTGGCGGGAGCATCCCCGCGTCCGCGTTCCGGGATGCGCCCGCTCCCACTCAGGGATGCTCCGGCTCTCACTCGGGGATGCTCCGGCTCCCACTCGGGGATGATCCCGCTCTCACTCGGGGATGCGCCCGCACTCACTCAGGGATGATCCCGCTCTCACTCAGAGATGCTCCCGCACTCACTCAGAGATGCTCCCGCACTCACTAAGGGATGCTCCCGCACTCACTCAGGGATGATCCCGCTCTCCGTCAGGGATGATCCCGCTCTCCCTCAGGGATGCTCCCGCTCCGTGTCCGGGGGGCCGCNGCACAGCAACACGGTAAAACAGCCTTAATTAGGGAAAATGTTCTGCTGGCTGCAGGGCTTTTTGCTTCCTGCACTTCCAGGACCTGGCTGCTGGAGGATCCTGTTCTCTCAGCAAATATTGCTAATGACTGAGGCTCTGTTTGCTTGCCACATCCTTGTCCAGCTGCCGTGGATTTAAAGACATCCACATCATTCCCAAAGGCAGCATTAGCCTGGGGTCTCAGCCCAGCAGAAGAATTCTGTGGGGGTCACTAATTAACCAAGTTGTGCAGGGTGGGACAGTGTGCAGGAAAGCCTCTAACAAGTAATTTAAAAAGCTGATGAATGCACCAAGAGCACCATCATTTAATTGTGTTTCTTTATGATGATGTGCTGTTTTTCCAAAGGGCATCCCCGGCCCCGCGGGCAGCATCCCCTGCCTTGCGCCCGGCTCGCTTTGCTGCAGCCCAGGTGCGGCTCTTTCCGCGCCCGCGGCTCCACCCGCGCCCAGGGCAGCTCCGAGCCCGTTCCCGTCGCGCTCCCCGCTTTTCTCCCATCCCCGGCCATCCCCGGTCCCACTATGGGAGATCACAGATGCCCGAATTACCGCTCGCGGCTTTCTGGGTTTTTTTGGTTTTTTTTTTAATATTATTTTTTTATTTCCCCCTCGGCGCGTTGCCCTCCGGTTTTACTCCCAGATTTGCCGTAATTATTTCGCTCTCTAAAGCGAGCCTCTCCTCACCCCCCTGCTCCGCCAGCCTCTCGCTCAGCCCTTTGCATCCGCCGTCTCCTTTCATCCCCTTCCCGTTCCTCCTCGTCCAAGAAATGCGTGCGTTGTGCAGGGATTGAGGAGCCGAGAGCACAGCGCTCCTGGCTACCAGCCCGGCTGCTCCCAAGCTCTGCTGGCCGTCCCTGTGCCCAGGGATGCTCCCAAACCTTCCTCAGGATCCCTCATCAGGGTCTCTGCTTGCTGCTGCAATGCAAACGATGAGCCACAAACTGCTTTGAAAGTCATGAGTTCAGGCTTAATAAGCAGCATAATGCACGAAGAAAAAAAGTATTCAGAAGTGAAAGTGGGACCTACCTTTCCCCCTGTCCCAAAATCCCGTCCTGGGAAGTGCTCTTAAATGCTTGTGCAAAAAAAAAAGCCTTGCAGTGCAAAGAGGGTATTCAGTTTTAACTGTGCCTCCCCTGGGTTTTGAGGGATTAAGTGAAACCCTTATTATGTTTAATTATCTCTGGAGTTGCTCTCTGTGCTTGCTGCCTTGCTTTATGGTTTAATAAACTGCACGTCGATAGAAACTGAATGACAATTAACGTTAGTGCAGGTTGGGCTGGCGTTTGCTGCTGCTCACAGGTTCCTCACAGGTTCCTCACAGGTTCCTCACAGGTTCCTCCTCGACGTGTCTGCACTCAGGGGGTTCATCAGCACCTATCAGAGCCTCTTTACTCACACAGCTCCCTGCTCCCAAAAGGCTGGGAAGCACCCTGGACAGCTCAGGAGGGTGGCTAAACCCGAGGCAGGCATCAGCTCTGCAGGTCCAAGGGGTTGTGAGCTCCTCATGGAACAGTGACAGCACCCTGGAGCACCTCCAGGCTGATGGACCAGCTGTGGTTGGCCCAATCCTGAGCAGTCCTTAAGTACCTCTGGAGTCCTGGGAATGCTCAACTCCTTTACCCTGGAATCATGGTTGGAAAAAACCTCCCAGATCATCAGGTCCAACTTGCTGATGGAGGATGGCCCCAGACAGAGCTCAGTGCTCCTGGAGAGAGCAGGAGGGGCCGGCACTGCCTTTGCTGAGCCCTACTGAGAGTTTAAGGCTGGGCCCAAGAGTGAATCAAAGTCTAGAGGAGGCAGGAGTGCTGCACTCCAGCCATGCATGGAAGAATCCCCCTGTGTTTTGAAATGTTATATAAATGTTGTGTATTATTTGTGTAATCTCACCCTGATTTATACAGGAGGGGAGCCTGCTCAGCAATCCAAAATAAAGTTGAGCTCCAAGTGTTTTCAATTTGGGAGCGCCTGTGTCTCCAAGGTCACCTCATAAATCCTGGCACCGTGGCACGGCGCTGCCAATCTGTGTGGGGTGTAATGACTCTGGAGGGAAATCAGCGCTGGAAACGCTGCAGAATTTTTCAAAGGGAACATGCATCGAATGCATCATCATCATAACCCAGCTGAGCGTGCAACATCCTCGCAGGCAGCGGGGAGAAACATCTCCCACCCTCGGCTGGGTGGCAACCAGCAGCAAATGAGAGCTGAAAGGTGAGGGCAGGGCGGCGGTGGGAGCAGACAGATGGCTTCCCTGGAAAGCCTTTTGGTTGTGCCACCTTCCCTGCGCACCTTTAGCTCACCCTTGAATGAACAAGCAAACCAGGTCACCGGCTTTTTGATTTTTTTATCCCCAGCAAATCCACAAATAAGGCCAAAGGTGGAAGAGTCAGCAATCAACGCCTCCTGTTGAAAATTCAGACATATTCTCTTGAACAAATAGTCTCAAATACTTCATAAATCTGGCAAGGAAAAGCGCCTGGCGGGTTTTTAAGCTGGGTTGTAACAGCAGAGCTGACACTTTGAATCAAGCCTTACAGCACGACCTTCAGAAACTCCTGCACTGCCGTGCCCCTGACTGACAGCAGGAGATCCCTGCCAGAGCACCACCAGGACATTTAGCACACTCGTGTTAATTAGCTACAAACAAACCACTCTGAATTGCTGTGGAGGCTGCCATGTGTGCACACAGGGCCACGCAGGAGGCAGAGCTGGCCCCAAGTCCTACCCTGGGACACCATCATGGAGGGTCCCCATGATGCCTCAGGATTTCAGCTTTTCTATTTTCCATCTCTTTGTAACCCTGCAGTTCTGCAGTGTGTAACTCTAAACTCCACACACAGTGTGAGCTGCTGCTTCCCCAGTTTGGGCAGACACAACAATTCCTCTCCAGGCCTGGCAGTCAAGGACACCTCACTGCCTCAGGCCTGAGAGATGGGAACAAAAATGATTGGGGGGAGAAACTTGGGGTCAATGACTTCATTAGCTGAAGCTGTAATTGGGAGATGAACCCCCAATATGCAAATGGACCAAACTTATAAAAGTGTGAAAACCCATGGTCCATTTTTGGGTGTAGCCCCTGGGGCTGCCCTAAATGTACCTGAAGGCCCTTCAATAAATATAATTGCTTTTTATTCCCTTGATTTTTTCTGGCCTGTTTTTAGGTAGTCCCTAAAAAAAGACATCCCCCAGGCTGACCCCCTGTGTGCCTTCACAGAGGAGTAAACACAGCCCTGCACAGCCCTGCAGGGCTGCTACAACCAGGAGTAGAGGTGGAGCAGACACAGGCTGTGATTTATGGGTGCTGAACTCACAGCCTGAACTTGGCAGAGGCTCCCATGTTTAGGCTGAAGTTTGTGTAAATCTTAGGAAAGGTTTGGGCACGGTTTTACTGATACAGTAGGAGTTTGGGAAGTGATTCTGCTTTAAATGACTGCTGCAAAATATCCCCAAGGTTTACGCTGGGGTTTTGTCTGACCTTTAATTAAAATACCAAGGCTCTCTTTACATGGTGATGGCTATTTGTAAAGTCCTCTGAGGTTTTGTTGAAGTCCTGCTTGCATCTTGGTGATATCTCAGGGAGCAATGCAGCTCACAAGGAATTGTGGAGAAACCTGCCCTTTTGTATCCTCACCAGCTTTGCATTGTATGAGTTTCATTGTAGGACAATGCATCACATTGATAATTTTTAATGTGATGCAGTAAGAAAAGAGTAATCAGCAACTGGTTGAGAATTATTCGTGGATGGGATCTGTAAATATTCCTGAGTCCACGGCTCTGTGACACCACAGGTGGGGATTTGTAGGGGTATAAATCCTGTCCACAAGGTTGGAGTGGAAAGGTGGTGGATGAATGGCCCTGGAGGCTGATGTCCTGTTTGGGAGCAGGGAAAGAACTGAAGCAAACCCTCGGTGTTGTGCCAGCATAACTCAGTGGTTGTTTCAGAGATCCACATTCCATGTTTGCTCCTCAATCTTTGGCCACAGATGCCAGCTAGTGCCAATTTCAATTGGATATTTTGAAAATATGGATATTTAGCACTGTCAAATGGTTGAGAACCAAAGATCTAAACCTACAAACTTTGTGCCTTCCGGTGTAGCTTCAACAGCTTCGCTGTCCAAGCACAAAAAACAGCTTTCAAGGCACAGATTCATAAAGGAATCCTAATTTCTTTAGTTTAATTCCAAATTCTTCTGATCTATAAAGTCTCTGGAAGAACAACAGCAGTTCTGTCTGAATCAAGGAGCCTAGCAAAGGACCTAAAGATCATAGCTGGGAAAGTCTTTCATAGTTTAAAAAGCTCAGCTTAAGTAGAGACTGAGTCCAGAATCTCCCCATGTTTTTCTTTGGACTTTCTGTACCCAAACTCTCCCTGAACCTTTATAAAATTTCCTTAAGGCTCAAACTTCCTAATAACAGTTGATAATAATGCACATTTTTTATGACCAAATTGTGGAATTTGGAATTTTTTAAATGAAAATTATGCAATTCTCCAATGATAAAGCAGTAATTTATAACTCTAAATTAAGGCCTTAGGTTGCAAAGCAGAGAAAAAGCAGAATGGGAGAACCCTGAAGCTTCTCAGTCTAATAATTATAAATTATTTTTTTGGTTATTAAAATTCCAGGGTGACAGGCACTGCTACATTTTAGTAGTTGAAGAAACACAAGATAAGCTTCATTATCGGCAGTGAATTTTTTTTCGAGAGTAGGTTTAGAATGCAATAATTCAATTACCTCTGAAATCCAAATAAAATCTCCCCATTTTCCTCAAGCACGGCCAAAGGGACGTTTCCAATGACACAACCTTAATAATGCCCACATTAAAAATGGTAAGAGTAAATACTTTGAAAGCCCCCAGAATTCCGAGTGTGTCTCCACGATAAGGTGGTGACATTTATAAATGCCATGTGATTAGCATGTGAAGGGAGATACACATTCATTGTGTGCTCAGACCTATTAATCATCCATCACCTGATAAACATGGAATAAAATGCCCTCCCTGTTCCCTTTTGGAGTCCTTCAAAAGATGGCACTTGGTGCTGATAACTCCAACATTCCTTCAGATCCCTTAGGTAGGACTTTAGAACAATAATTTTGGGTGTTCAGGAAGGATCTTCCCAAAGACCACGATGGATTTTGGATGAAGGAACCCCAACCAAAGGCCCCTTTAGCAGTGGGGCTGGTTCTTCTTCCAAAAGTATCCAAGATTCCCAAGCACTCCCAGGTGTTTTCTGTTGAAAATATTCCACTGAAAACTTTGGTTTTCGGGGAAGGAATCTGCACTTTAAGCTTCAAGAGTGGGGGTAGGTTTGTATGGGATATTGGAAGGAATTGTTCCCTGTGAGGGTGGGCAGGGCCTGGCACAGGGTGCCCAGAGCAGCTGGGGCTGCCCCTGGATCCCTGGCAGTGCCCAAGGCCAGGCTGGACAGGGCTTGGAGCCCTGGGACAGTGGGAGGTGTCCCTGTCATGGCAGGGGTGGAATGGGACAATCTTTAGGGTCTCTTCCCACCCAAACAATCCCAGGATTCTGTGATTTTATAATGAAGCCCTTCTAGCTTCAATCAGCCCCAGAGATTCCAAGAAACCTCAGCATGATCCTCCATGAGATGTGATCTGGGAAAAAGTGACAGCTCTCTCTCTCAGGGAAGCCTGTGGAGACAGGCTCTCCAAGCCAGACAAAATTCCGAGTATCCAGAGAAAATCAACTTGAGGCACTCAGGAGTTAATGTCACGAGACAAGAATTATCAAATCAAACCCTCGTCTGTCTTATCCAACATCTTGCCTGAAGTCATGGTTGTCAGGACTTATTCCAGTGAAAGGAGTGAGAAATGTCTCCTTCCTCTGGGACACGGGGAAGGTGGAAATCCAAAACTGTGAGATTTGGTACTTTCATGTCAGCCCATGAATCCAACCGCCAACAGCACCAAGGAATGGGAGAACTTTTGGGAATAACTGCCCAGAGGAAACTTTTAGCAACGTCTGTTATATTAATACTCCCAAATTCAGGAGCTGCAGTGGCACTTTTGTACTTTTATCTGCCACAAACACATGCAGAGCTGCCCCTTTCACAGCAGAGCCTCCGATTCCGGAGCGGCGGCGTGGGCTTGATGTGATCTCTCCACACACCACCCGTGGGGTTTGGACTGGATGAAAGTCACTGGGAGCTCATGAAAACCCCTTCAAAATAGGAGCTGCTCTTCCCAGTAATGAGAACAGGAAAGGCTTTAAGATTTCCACCAGAATGGGAGGCACGGAGACAATTCTGAGCAACACACAGCCTATTGTTAATGTACAGATAAGGAAGGCCAAAAATAGAACTGTATTAATTTCAGCACAGAAATACAGGGGAAAATATATTTGTGCCGAGGAAGGGGAAAGTCATACAAATTTTTATTTGAAAGATTTCTATAGAAATCCATTAAAAACAGCAGAGAGTGGCAAAAAAAAAAGAGAGTGAGGGAAAACATCTCTCTGCAGCTTATGAATAACAGATAAAGTTTATTCCAGTAATGATAGGGTATGTTTGTATTTGAAGAATAGTAGCCTGCCAATAATAAAGATAAAGACAAATACTTTCATGGCTGTTAGAAGAATAAAACAAAGCTGACTCTTTTCTTTTTTTTTTTTTTTTTTTTAATTGAAACAATTATTTTTTTCCTGAGGACAGTTGGGTACATTGGACAGATAAGTTATTAACTGTCACTTTTGGAGTTTTAGCTTTACACAGCAGTCACCAAGGCACAGATTGTGCATACATAATTTCTAAAAGGGATCAAGTTATTATGGAAGTCGTGTTAGCAGTGGAGGAACACGAATATTTCCGTTTAAGTCATTATCTGAGAATAATATCCTGAACTGGATCCATCCTGGGGGAGAAAACAAACCCAAAGAGCTCGGGCCCAAATGTATTTATGATATTTATATAAACACAGGAGAGGTTCTAGATATGTGATGAGGCCAGAAAAATTCAGATCAGTGTAAACATCTTGTAGAGGGTTCAAAGTGCTGGACCACCAAGTCCAGGAGACAATCCATGGGTCCTAAGTTTTATTTCACTGATCTACACCTCCACAGCTCCCAAACTTGCAAAGGACACTGCAATTCCTTCACTCGTGGGAAATCACCATCACTTCTGGAGCTACATTTAAAGGAGGAGCTGTGGAGCTGCTCTATCAACCCAAGATAGATTAAAGCAGAGTATTAATGTCTTCTGCTGCCTGATGGTGGAGAGATACCACCTGAAATGTTGCCATTTATTTAACTAACAATTTCCTGGAATTCTAGTAGGTTATAAATATTTTTTGTTGCAAAGAGAAGTAGTTCTGTAATCACATATCTCTTCAAAATTAACCCCTGTGCTGTCCAGAGAGTTCTTGAATGTCTCTGGTGAAGCAAAACCTCTTTGCATGGGGACCAGGCCATGCATTAGTGTTTCCTGATGAGCATAAATGGTCCTGAATTTGGCTTTTCGTGCATTCTGCAAGATTCATGGACCTTCCTGCAGTGACAGAGGGGCTGATCATTCATTACAAGGAAGAAGAAGAAGAGAATATTTGAAATCTTTCAAAAGCTCAGAGTTGTTTCCTCTCAAGGGAAGGGATTTTGCTCTGTCACAGGGGAGGTGAGGGAACCATTGGAAACCCTGAGGAAAAGCTCTCTCCTCCCTTTGCAGGGCTGGGAGGTTCTACTAAGGCTTACATTATTAAGAGTCTTCCAATGGATTTATGAACAGAAGATTACATCCTTAATGCCTGCTTCTGAGAAATGGAGTGAATAATTCAAGCACACCAATATGAGTGGGGAAAACAGAAAAGCAGCTTGGTGCTGAGCAAGGAGAGTGAGCCCCACTGCAGCCATAGAAATGTGATCTATGGAGCATCAAGCCCACTGAGGAGGAGGCAGCAGCACCAAGGGAGAGGCTTTAAAGCCCCAAGTGGGAGCTCCAGCCCCTGGAAAGGACTGCCAGCTAATGCACAGGGGTGAAGGAGGATGGATAGCACTGCCCAGCACAAACAGAGGGGTTGCACCATTAGCAAGGCCCTTTGGTGCTGCATCTGGACAGATTTGGAGCATCTGCTCATCAGGAGGCAGAGAAATTCCAGTGATAGCCCAGGGCAGGGAGTCAGTGACCAGGGGAAGCTTCCTGTCAGAATGAGGAGCTGCAGGAGCTGCCCCTGTAAATACCTGCACTGCTCCTTGAACTGTGGTGGGCTTTGGCCTTGAGGATGCTCCTGGCAGAGAGGAACAGGCTTTTATCTCATCTGCAGGGCAGAGAGAAGCTGACACAGAGTGTTCAGAGCAGCTGGGGCTGCCCCTGGACCCCTGGAAGTGTCCAAGGCCAGGTTGGAAGGGGCTCAGAGCAGCCTGGGACAGTGGAAATGTGGATGATACAGGATTGGAAGAAGATGAGCTTTAAGGCCTCTTCCAACTCAAAATTCTTTGACTCTGATCTCAGAAATATGGCAGCATTCTGCTGGATTGGACACAGGGCTGGAAACTCCAAATGGGAATGATTCCATTGATGACCACTGTGCACAATCCCAGTTTTTCTGAAGCAAGCAGGAAATCTGTCATCCCAACACACCAGTTCCTGCTGAGCTGTGGGAAGAAGCCTGGATCTGGTGATCAGTGGGGGCAAACAGCATTGTGGAAGCTCAGGCATCCCAAGAGAGGAAAGTGCAGGATCATCAAACCCCTGTATTGAGGTACTGAAGGAAACTCCTCTCCCATCCCTCCCCTGTCAGGGGCTGGCATCACTGATCCTCTCAGAGAGGAGCTGAGCAAGGATGTGATAATCCAGGGGTCTCTGGGGAAACATCTCCCCCAAGGCTGGCTGTTAATTGTGAAATGGGGGCTGGGGTTGGTTTGCACATCCATCCCCCTGAGCACTTGTTCTTCCCCAAGGAGAAGGAGTCCCTGAGTGCCACCCCGAGGGCTCCTCCCTGAGTCATTATCTGCCAAAAGTGTCCCAGAGTGCTGCTCTGCCTGCTCACCGATGCTTGGGAAGGGCACAGGGACATCTCAGCTGTTCTGGGAGGAATTCCCCTGAGGGGCTGGGAGTGTGCCAGGGCTCAGGCTGTGCCACCCCGGGCCAGCTCAGCCCAGGGAGCAAAAGGGACATTGTCAAGGGATTGATCAGGAACCTTCTGATTCTGAAACTTAGTGCTTGTGGGACTCAGAGCTCAAACAGTCCCAAGAGAAAGGTCCTGGCTGGGTTTTACACCAGTTAAATCCTGCCTGAACAAAGCAGGGATTCCTGTTCTCTCCACCTTCAGCAGAACCCCTGCAGGGAGACAAAAGATGGCACAAAAGAGCTGATGCAAGGCATCCTTATCAGAGAGGAGCTTTCCCTTCTGAACCATCCCTGTCCTGACACTGCCTCAATGTGACAGTGAGAACTGATCCCTGTGCTGTGTCCAGAAGGCAAAAAGGGTGAGGAATGTGTGTCCTTTACTCCTCCTGGGATACCTGCTCCTTGTCTTGGTTTGAAATTACAGATGATAAAGAGAAAGAAGAGGGAAAGAAGGCTGCAAGAACAAAGGATCCCAGCCTTTCCTCTCCTGCAGAGCCACCCAGCTGATTCAGCCATGTAGGAATGTTTGATGCCTGCTGCAGGTTCCTTTGCTGTGCCTTCTGTGCAGCTCAGTGTGGTTTGTCTCTCTGGCATCTTCCTCTCTGGATTATTTTTAGATCTGAGGAATGCTCAGCAATTAGCTGTGTCTAACTGGGGTTGTTCTTTACCAGGCATTCCCAGGTTGTCTTTCTGTCTTGCTGGAGGCTGAGCTCCAGCAGGGCTTGGCTTGTGCCACAAACCCAGCACTGATCTGGTGTTCCATCATTTGTTTGGGTAACCTGAGCAGGTTCATTTTTATTTTTACACACAGGCACTGTGCTGCCTGCAGCCCCAACTGCAGTCATGGGTCTCTTTAATAATTATTTGCTGTGATATCGATGTGGATAAATTCAGTGATAATTAATTTGCTGCCATAGAATCACAGACTGGTTGAGGTTGGAAGGGGCCTTAAAGCTCATCTCATCCCACCCCTGCCATGGCAGGGACACCTCCCACTGCCCCAGGCTCCAAACCCCAATGTCCAACCTGGCCTTGGGATTCAGGGGCAGCCATCAAGTAAAAGAATCCCATAGAGATAAGAATTATACAAAAATAAGAGTCCAGTGCTATTTGACACAGGGATCTGTTACAATACAACGTGAAGAACCATGCACACTCACCTGGAAGTTCAGGGTAAAAAAAGGGACTTATATTTCATGACCTCACCTTTTTATAGAATTATAATAGAACCCCAAAAATGGCCAGGGTTTGGAGGATGAAGTTGCCACCTCTCCAATCACACTGGTCAAGGCACCAGTCCATCAGTTCTCTCTGACTCCAGAAAAGAATGCAAAACAATAATTATTGATATGGAAGTGGGTGAGAAACTCCATCACAAAAATGTAAACATCAGAAGGCTTAGAAAAGTTTAGAAGAACAGGGAGACAGGGATCATTTTTCTCATGTTGAACAATCCCAGCCTCCTGAGCTTTCCACAAGTCTCCCAAGTCCTGGATGTTCCCATGGATCATCCACTTACCCCCCCTCACATGGAGCCCAGGGACACTGAGCACGGTCAGGCTGCAGACAAGGTGAGCAGCTGGATATTTTTTTGAATGCTTTGGTAATATTCATGACATTTGTCTTGAAACTCAACTCCCTTCTGATTTTACAGGCAATTATGGCTCAGTTACGGCTGTCACATCAGCCTGGCTTTCCTTCCTCCCTCTCTCCCTTCCCTTTTTATTCCTGCATGTTAATCTGCTGGAAATCAGTGTCAAAACCTGTTTACACTCTTCCCCAACTACCACTTACATGGGCTTTAATAATGTACCTTTGCTGTAAGCACATCACAGAGGCTTTGTTTCACATGGAGAGAGGCAGAGACCATAAATGAGTAAAAACCATGCATTGCATGCCATGGAAATAATTTATTCCCAGTCCAAAAGCCAACCAAGGACCACGTCCTATTTTTGCCCTACTTTGAGCTTTAGGCTGGGAAGCTGAATCAGTGAAATGTCTCCAAGCTGGCTTTAAACTGCCAGAGGAAAGGTTTAGGTGGGATATCAAGAAGGAATTCCTCCCAGTGAGGGTGGGCAGGCCCTGGCACAGGGTGCCCAGAGCAGCTGGGGCTGCCCCTGGATCCCTGGCAGTGCCCAAGGCCAGGCTGGACACTGGGGCTGGAGCAGCCTGGGACAGTGGGAGGTGTCCCTGCCATGGCAGGGGTGGCACTGG
>WBNO01019063.1:0-30840 GCA_013400575.1 Peucedramus taeniatus | reverse complement strand
TGACTCTTTCCAGAGCCCTGACACAGCTTTGTGTGACCATTGGTCAGTGATTGAACACAACTCACACCAGAGCCCAGCCAGGCTCAGCACTTCAGGTAAACAATTCCTGACACATCCCACATGAGCACAGCACAGGAGAAGCCAATGAGATCAGGATTATTTCCCATCTCTGGGCTCTCTCTGCCTTTTCAGCTTCCCAGGATAAAATCCTGAGTAAAGGAATTATATTCAATAAAATGTAAACCCCACATTCTCCTGCCCAAGGGGGGCAGGGAGGGCTGTCCCAGGCTGTGCCATGTGGGATGCCACTCCCAGTGCCCAGCAGGGCACAGCCCATGCCCTGCAGGCAGGACAGGATGGACAGAGCTGGATGGGTTCAGTGGGCAGAGAGGGAACTGAGTCCCACCTGGCAGTGACATCCTGGGGGAGCCAGCAGAGGGGACAGGGGGGTGAGGGGACAGGGTGTGAGAGGGGACAGGGTGGGAGAGGGGACAGGGTGGGAGAGAGGACAGGGTATGAAAGGGGACAGGGGGGTGAGGGGACAGGGTGTGAGAGGGGACAGGGTGGGAGAGGGGACAGGGTGGGAGAGAGGACAGGGTATGAAAGGGGACAGGGGGGTGAGGGGACAGGGTCCCCACAGCTGCTGCTACTCCAGTCCTGCCAGCACCACCAGCAGCACACAGAGGTGGCTGGGTTGGACTGGGCTGGGCTGGGCTGGGCTGGGCTGGGGTCTCTCCTGGGTGTGCAGAGCTCAGAGCTGCTCACTGCTCACAGAGGGAGCTCAGCAGGGCTGCTCTGGGTCATCTCCACTCTTCCTTCCCACATGGATTCCCTAGGAATTCATAAGCAGGAGTAATCCTCAGGAAAGTCTGATTTCCCCCACTTGGAATCTGCTGTTGTGCCTCAACAATAACCTCCCACAAGTGAAAGTGAAGCTGTCTCAATGAAGGCAAAATAAAATAAGAAAACGATGTCACTCTCTCATATCTCCCGACTTTTCCAGCCTGATATTCACAATCAGATCAGAACAGCTTGGATCTCTTCTGTCATTTTGCCCAGCACACACTCCAAATAGCAGTGGAATTTAAACTACTATCTGTAATATTTTTATTGAGAGCTGTATTTGAAGAAGGATATCTTGCTGAAATAAGCACCTCAGCCAGGGCTGCATTTCAGGGGCTTTCATTTTTGATGACACACATCCACGCTGGTGACACTGCCTGTGAACCCTCCTGCCACACTGGCGAGGCAGCCAAAGGTGAATTCCAGCACTGCTGATATTTGTAATTGGAGTGAAGAAAGCAGATGAAGAAAACTTTTCATCTCTAACCTCCCTGACACGTCAGCTGAGCCTGGGGTGACCTCCACGAATGAGTGTTTTGCTCAAGCTGGTCTGAATCTCTAGGCTGGCTTAAAATGTCCCCAGCAATGCAGGGACACTGCTCTCTTTGTTTTATTAAAGACTTATTTCAAGTCTAAACTAGATTTTCTGGAAATGTGCTAATGCTTTTTCTTTTCTCTAGTGATGCCTTGTTTTTCAGTTCAGGTACCAACACTAAAAATTGTGCCAGGTCCAAGATATGTCTGGAGCAATTGTAGAGATATTTGAGATGTGGGGAACAATTGAATCATGGAGTCACAGAATGGTTTGGGTTGGAAGGAACCTTAAATCCCCTCCAGTGCCACCCCTGCCACGACAGGGACACCTCCCACTGTCCCAGGCTGCTCCAAGCCCTGTCCAGCCTGGCCTTGGGCACTGCCAGGGATCCAGGGGCAGCCCCAGCTGCTCTGGCCACCCTGTGCCAGGGCCTCACACCCTCACAGGGAACAATTCCTTCCCAAAATCCCATCTAAACCCACTCTCTGTCAGTGTGAAGCCATTCCCTGTGTCCTGTCCCTCCATCCCTTGTCAATTGTCTCTCTCCAAGTTTCCTGAAGCTCCTTCAGGCCCTGCAAGGCCACCCTGAGCTCACCCCAAAGCTTCTCCTGTGCAGGTGAACAATCCCAGCTGTGCCAGCCTTTCCTCCCAGCAGAGCTGCTCCATCCTCTGCTCATCCTGGAGCCTCCTCTGGGCTCTCTCCAGCAGTTCCAGCTCCTCCCTGTGCTGGGACAGGGCTGGGGCAGCTCTGCAGGTGGGGTCTCACTGGGAGGGGCAGAATTCCCCATCCTACACCTCGGATGGGCCTTTAAAATCTTTGTGCTGTTGTATAGTCACCACTTTCTCAACTGAGACAACTTGATTAGTGTGCAAAACATGTTCTTCATTTATCTTTTGTTTTTCTGCTTGTTGTCAGTGTTTACTTTATAAATAGGCAGCATCTCTCAACATATGTTTGCTCTGCTTTATGCTTTGAGCAGAACATACAGCAGTAAAGGGAAGAGATATAAGAGAAGTAGGAGGGCTGCATTCCTTTGGGAATTGTTTTCTGTTGATTTTACATTTTTTAGGACACCTTTTAGGGTCCTGAATTAGTACCTTCCCAGATTTTCCACTTCAGCTCACTGAACCCACTTCCCACTGTCACACCATCAGCCAGAAACAAGAAATTGTGAGGGTCAGTGAGCACAGCAAACCCTGCCATTACTGCAAGGGAGGCTGTTGAGTTTTGGATTATCTGTATCTGTGACACAGGGTGCCAGCACACTCAGACACTCTGGGAACAACACTTCCAAAATGCTTTCCCTGCATTGGCATGGGCACAGGAATTGTGAGGAATTCAGAGCTCAAAACTTGGGTGAGGATATTTCTCCTTTCAGCTGCTGCTGTTTTTATTGGTAACATTGTTTTTTGTGTTTTTTTAAACTTTATTAAAAGGCAACAACCCAGAGATAGCACAGAACCAAAACTCAAAGGCCAGGCAGGCATTGCTCCATGCTCACCTGCCCATCACCTGTGGCTGTGTTTGTAAGGCCAAGCCTTACAAAGTCACTGCAGTTGAAACAAAACCTCTTTTGGTGTTCAGCTGGCAACGCCTCTGCCTGGCAAACCTTTCAAGACCTGCTTTTGCTCTGCACTGGAACAAAAATCCCCCTGCCTCCTAAAATCCAAGAAACCAATCTGTCTTTGTCAGAAGTCGATTGTGTCCAGAGTACCTGGGAACAGTTTATTGTGCTGAGAGCATGTACAGGTTCCTTAGTCTGTCTGCAAAATTCCTCCTAAAAATATGTGTGAAGTCCTGGCTGTAAAAATAAACCAGCTAAAAATCAGGACAATCAAACACTCCATGGAGTTCAAGGAGTCCAGAAAGCTGGAAAACAGGGGGCTCATGGAATTGTTCCAAGTCTTTGAACCTCTTATTGGTGGTTCTGGTTGCTCTTTAGAGAATCATGGAATGGTTTGGGTTGGGAGAGACCTTAAACCCATCCAGTGCCATGGGCAGGGACACTTTCCATTGTCCCAGGATGATTCCAGCCTGACCAACCTCTCCTTGGACACTTCCTATCCAGACTGAACAGTATTTATTTTGAGATATGTGCAGCCATCAAATTAACTCCTCTAGGCCTTCCAACTGATTTGTTTGGTGCATCAAGAATGGATTAGCATGGGCATGTTTGGGTGTAAAGTACAGATTTGGTTTTCAGGCCAAGCAATGGGTATCCAGAGACTAAAATATCAAAATGGCAGCTCAAGTATCTCCATAGAAACCTTGACACAACTGCTGGAAAGAACAGATCCCCTCTTGTCCATCACCCACCTCAGAATGCCAACCTGAATAACCCCAGGCAGGGTTTCAGTGCCACTGTCACCTTCCTTGGGTCTCCATTGTGGTGGGGGATCTGCTTTTTGCTGCTTGTCTTTCCCCAGCTCATTATATCCCTTCGTTTCTTTTGCTCTTTGTGTTTTTGCTCACTAGAAAAGGCACTTGAAGAATAAAACTGGTCTTGTATTAAAAAAGACAGTAATAAAGGGAAACCCTGGAGTGTTGCAGAGAAAGGTTACCTTGAGCTATGGGAATTGTCAACATATCAAAGACACATAGCCAAGCTTTTGTTTTGATTCTCCCTTGCAATTTCTTGCTCCTCTCCCCACTGTCTCCTCAAAAAATTCCATCAAATTAGTGAATTTTACCCGATTTCTTTATGAAACCCAAAGACCCACACAATGACAATTTAATTCAGTCTAAGTGGAAACTTGATTGACGTGAACACTGCAACAATACTCTAATGAAATTTGCCCAATTCAGATTTTAGAGAAAAACATATGCCATGAGTAACAAAAAACTCTCATCCTCCTCAAAAGCCTTGCCCCCCAAACACGAGTAAAGAAAACAAATGGCTCCAGTAATTAAATCCCACGGAAGTTTGGTTTATTGGTGGTGATTAATAAAATAATGGCAGTGTGCAGCTCTGGAGGGCTGACACATCAGTTAACAACTGCAGAGTTACAGCCTCAGATCCCCATCCAAACAATGCCCCTAAAATGAGCTGCCATTAACAAGGAACTGCCAGCACTTTGTTTCAGACCTCATTATCCCTTTTTTTTTCCCCATTTGGGTGTTCTCCTCATGCAGCCCCGAGGGCTGAAATTGTTGCCTGCACTGTCCTGGGCAGGCTGAGCATGGTGTAGGTGTTTTAAAATGATTTCAAATGTTGGAAAATTTAAAATGAGGTGATAAAGAATGACCTGCTGTAAGCTGGACTTTGGAGATAGAGAGACCCCACCTGAAGGATCTCCTTCCCATGGAGTGATATCTATTTTTAATGCCCCTGTGAATACCTAGTAATGGATTTAGGGAGAGCTTTCTGAAAAATGGACAGACAAGTTTAGAATATGCTGGATGGTCCAAGCCTCTATGAAGGCATTTTGAGAGGGTATTTTGCTCTTATTTTCACCCTACAGGGACTCTCTGCAGCCTGTGCAACAGCTCCAGGTACCAGGAAGGCAAGTGGACAATTGAATTTTCTCTGATTTTGCACATCAGCCTCTGCTTTTCCTCTCCAGCAGGACCATCAAAATCCTGTTCCTTTCAGTCACCAAATACTGAAATTCTACTTCAGACTTGTTGGGACAGCGACTGCCTTGACTTCTGGTTAACTTCTCCACATGACTCTGCCTTTCTGTGGCTCCCCTTGAGCTCTGGGGCAGGAAGGAGCCTTGGGACCTGCCCTGCTGTGGCTTCCTCAGCTCTGACACCCCAGGAACCACCTCATGCCATGGTTTTCCTCAGGGCACCCAACCCCACCTGGAAACCAGCTGGATCTCATCCCTGATTGCCCCAAAACCTCATTCCTACAAAGCTTAGGTGCCTTCTGCTTCCAGCCTGATTTCCTGGCTGACAAATCCAGACCCAAATAATCCTCTGGCTCAAGAACCTCCCTGCTCTGGGGTTTTTAAGGAAAGCAGCCCCACAGGTGTGTCCAGCCTTTTTTTATTTATCCAAACACAGTTTTCTCTCTGAGTTTCCTCTCCCAGGGTCCTTCCTCCCCCCACAAGCAGCTCTCCCTTGCACCTGCCTCGCTGGGAATTCCTCCTGCTCCAAGGTGTCCCCAGACCTGCAGCACTCAGGGAGGGAAGGTGCAGAACTCCAAGATAAATGGGGTGCATCTGGTGAATCTGCTCCCAACTCCTTTTGTCTGCTTGACCAGCACTTCCTCAGCACATTACCAAAGGGCTGGGTGACCTTGGCTGGCCAGGGGGGCTGGAGCATCACACAGAGCCTGCACTGGCTCCATCAGAGCAGCAGCCCTGGCAGCAGCCTGTCACCACTCCACCTGGACAACTCACTCCCCACTCTCCAGGCACTGCAAGAAGTGTTACAACGCTGCCTTTTTTTTTATTTTAGCAGCAGCTCCCTGCTCTTAGAGGGCAGGTTGTTCTCCCAGCACAGCTCTGCTTTTTCTCAGGCTCCCCCTGAAGTGTTGATTTTGTGCAGCTCAGGAGGGGGGTGGTGCTCATCTGGAAGGTTCAGGTGGTGATGGGGGAGTTCAAACACCAACCCCTTCTATTGATCTTTCATATTTCTACAATGGATTGAAGGTGATCTTTTCACTGCCTGCCCTGATTAAGCTCATAAAATATTTCTGGGGAAAGCACAGCGTAAAAAGTGATTATTGAAAGTCTGTTCCTCAACAGTAGCCTGGCTATAAGCAAGACCTGTCATTATATTAATTTATGTTTTATAATTACTCAGGTATTTTTTATATTATAGAAGTGACAGTGCTGTGCAGGATGAAGCAGCTCATGTTTGGATTGTGTGGATTTCACCTTCCAGCACTGGATCCATCACATGTTAATAACAGGAAATTACTGATACACAAGACTGGAAACAGCTGGAAATAATTCAGAAACTACTAAACAAAGGATATGTCACTTTGTTAGAAATCTGGAGCACATTTCCAAGGATGACAGTGGGTTTTTCTGTGTCCATCCACGCTGGGCTGGCCCTGGGAGCTCCTGCAGGCAGAGAGTCAGGGGCTGTGCTTGAGATTTCACATCCAGAAGTCAGAGAAGCAATTTAGAAGGGGATACATCTTCCACCAGGCCATTTCTGCTGGCATGAACGTGTCCAAATACACCCCAGTCATGAACAGACTCTCTTCTTTTTACCCATCCCTGCAAGGAGTATTTCTGCCCAGCTTACAGATGGGGAATTGAATGTAAGTATTTGAAATAATTTGCAAAGATTCAGCTGGCAGGAAGGGGAGGGAGGCAGGAAGGGATCCTGGCTCCCAAAGCCTCCATTCCCTGCTGCTGTGGTGGGATCTGAGCTGCAGGGATGCCAAGGGGGAGCTGGGGCCAGCCCAGGGTGACAGGGCACAGAGAAAGAGAAGGAACCTCCCAAATGTTCCTTTAACTCAGCAGGCATTGGGCATGGGTCCATCCAAAGTAAATCTTGATTTACGTCTTGATTTCACTATTCCTCCTGTCCCTCCTCTTCCAGTCCTCCAGCCTGCTAATTTAGGATTATTTATTGCATTTCATGCCTCAGGACTGCTTTTGGAGGCAAACCCAGGGTGGCTGGGAATGGATGGTCTTTATGGTGCCTTCCAACTCAAACCATTCAATGATTCTGTGAGAAATTTTCTTGGATTTCAAGGAGAAGGATGGAAAACCTTCTTCTCTGTTCAGGCAGAAATAGAGATGTAGGGCTTGAACCCCAATTACATTTGAATATTTACATATCTTTGGACTCAATCTCTTTTAGATTTCTTCACGGAGCAATTTACATTTTAATGAAGCCTACAAATAATTCCCAAATCAAAACACATTTCCTATCAAAAATACAGCTGGACCTTGAACAGAGCTGTGTGGCAGCTTCTGATTCAAACGCTTGAAAGTTGAAAGGGATCAACATCATTTGTCACTTTGAGCTTTCACTCATTTTCCTTGGGTCTATTTCAAACAAACTCATTCCATAAAGTCATGGGGTTAAAATAGAAAAAATAAATATAAAAATATAAAAAAAATCAGATATAAAGATCTCCAATAAAAGGAAATATTTGGCATATTTTGAAATTAATGGGATTTTGGGAGCTGTGGCTCCTAAGACTGAGACCCTTATGCCTTCACCTGTACTGAATCTCTGATCACACACTCTGGTCAGACACCCCCATAACCACTGTTTTTTCTCACTGAAATTTGATATTTTATGGGAAATATAAAGCAACAAGGGTTATGAACAAGTGTAGCAAACAGATTTTTAAAACAAGCCCATGAGTGTCTCTATCAAGGATTTTTTGTGGTTTGTGCTGAATTATATTTATGAATGTGGTTTGTATTAAATTATATGTGTGAATGTGGTTTGTATATATCAAATTATATGTATCTATATGGTTTGTATTAAATTATATTTATGAAAAAGCACATGAACATTGGGACAAATTGAGCTGAAAAGTTCAGCTGCCTCAGCTCTGGAATGTTTGGGTCAGCAGAAGGGATGGAATGTGTGACAGTGAATGCAGAGCAGCAGCAGGGACAGACACAGGGCTGGGCTCCACCCAATCCCCAGGAAATTGGGAATTTTTTTTTCCTTCTGGGCAGATCTGCATCTGGAATTTTGTCAGCAGCGCTGATTGCTGCTGAATATTCAGCTGAACTCCAGGTGAGAACCCCTTGATTTCTGAGTTAAACTTTCCCATCACAGGTGACTTTGTGGTGACAATTTGGTGACAAGCAGGGGGGGTTTGGGGTTTTTGCATGCTGAGGTTGCTTTAGGCTCAGCTTGGGAGCAGATGGAGACAAACCTTTCCATGTGAGCACAACTTCCACCCCCAGGATCCTGAGACAGCTCCTCAGTGAAAAACACAATCTCACAGGATGGGTTGGGAAGGACCTTCAGGACCTTCAGGACCTTCAGGACCATCCAGTGCCACCTTCCACTATCCCAGGCTGCTCCAAGCCCTGTCCCTGCCCTGTCCCTTTGCCCATGGGGCTCTCCCAACACCAACACAAGGATTTTGTGCCTCATCCTCCATAAGATCTGGGATTTTCTCTCTGTCACCGTTGCTGACCCAGCAGCAGCCAGATGAGGGGCAAAACTTCAGCTCCCTGCCTGCCCCTCCTTGTGCCCCTCATGGAGCTGATCCTGGGACAACTTTCCATGCTTGGGGTGACCCAGATTTTGTTGCCCAAGTTCAGCCATGGCATTGGCAAGCCTAAAGTCAATGACGTGGGCTCTGCTGGCACCCAAGTCCACAAAAAAAAATAAAAATATTCAATTTCTCTGCTCAAATTCCTGCTGATGAGCTGCATATCTCTGGCAGTGATGGTGCTTTTTTGAGATAGCCATGTAATTATATCATAAATAAATCTTTCATTTTTCTGTATTCTCTTTCTTGACATTGATGAGAAATTATTAGAATAAGCTCTAATAAGATGATCTAAAATAACCGAAAAGGCTAAAAAAAATAAATTCAAGGGCATTCTTTTCTTGATATTGCTTGCTTTTATTCATATCTTCCTTTTTGAGGGATTACATTCACTGGAAAATCATGATTTTTTCCTCTGCTTTTTTGCCTAATTTCATTCTGTAAACTAATCCACAAATGAAGAAAAGCATTGACAAGAAAAGAATAATTTCCAAAGGACTAAAGTAAGGTCACCTCTGATGGAGGGGATGGAGTGCTGAGGAAAGGGAAGAGCTTTAGAGAGGACACAGATGTGTCATGGGGTGGGAGGAGGAGGAGGAGAAAAGATGTTTATTCAGGCTTTCCTTCCACAAGCACAGAAAGGGCAAGTGCATGCAGCAAAATATAAGCTTATCCTGGGCATAATTTATCTTAGTCCTGTATCCATGGAACTGGCCTTTATTTGAAAAGCAGCCTAATTACTGAAATTACTGCTGCTGGAGTCCTGCAGCACAGCAAAAGGAGCCATACATTCCCTACGTGGAGAAAATTCCCCACATTTCCATATGAGTTTCAAATAGCGATATTGATCAGGCAATTAGCAGATTAAAACAGCAGCAAAGCCCATGGAAGGGAGCTGAGCCTTTGCCCAAAAACATCTGAAGCATATTTTGTGTTTTCTTGGAGCTGGGGATTGAACATCTCGTGTTCCAGCAGGTTTATTTTTCAAACGGGGGAAAAAAGGAAAATCCTTGCAAAGAGAAACGCTGCCCTGATGCTGCTCAAGAAGGCTGGAGGCACTTTCTACCCCATTTATTCCTTTGGATTTTTCTCAGCCCCATCTGTTTCTTTTCTATGGAGCAATCACGGGAGAGAGGATGGCTGGGCTGTAGAGATCTGAGAGCAGGTGGGACTGGGAGATAATTTGGGAGGCACAATGCCCTGTGCTGGAAACCAGCACTGCTGAGTTGGTGCCTCTGACTGCTAAATGAATTTGCCTGCTTGTATTTATTTCTTTATTTCAAAATAGCCACGCTTTGGGTGTCAGGCAAGCAAGTGTTTGTGGTTAAACACTGTGTCCCTCCTCTTCCTCAGCTTTAGAGCTTTTATTGGGGTGCCCAGAGCTGCTCCCAGGACTTGAGGTGAGGCTGTCCCAGTGCAGATCAGGACAACCCCTCACTTTATTATCTTTATTTTGCTGTAGCTCTCCTTGTCTGGCTTGTCACCATCCATTGGAGAAGGAGTCACAGTGACAGAGATGTGACAAGGACACTGTGATGTCCTCACTTTACCATCCTGAGCCACAATCTGGTTCAGATCTGTCCCTTCACTCTATAGTGGGGCTTTCAGTCCTATTAAATTCTATTTCTTAAACAGTTTCTTTACTACATTTTTGAAGTGAAAAACAACAGTCCTCATCTTCTGTTAAGATTCTAACAAAATTGGCACCTTAATTACACTGACCTGATCAATTTACTCATGGAGCAGCTCTGGTGCTTTTGCCTTTCCTAGAGCTATTGGGCTGATGGTGTGGTATAAAAATTTAATGCTCTTGTTTCTTTGGTCTTAATTATGCCTAATGAGCTACTTGCTTTAATAAACAAGCAGATTCCAATATCCTGCCTATATTTTTCCCAGGAAGACAATATAAAGTTAGATGAAATTGTCTTTCTCAATAATTGAAGGAGTTCAGGAATAATCAGTAATGTGATCTATAAGTGTGCCTATATGGGATGAGCTGGTTCCCTCCACGGGTACTGATGGGGAGGGTTGGTTTATTCATTTATTTATTAACAATTGTTTCTCCCTTAGGCAAAGCTGGTCCCAATTAAGAGCCATATTTTCAAATGATAAAAGTAAGTATTCTAATAAAGACACTAATTGGCAAGTATGTTCTTTAAAGAGAGTCATAAATTAGAATATCTCATGGCAAGCGATGCCATTTCCATTAGCAGCTCTACAACTCAAGACACAATTTTCCTATTAACCAGGGCTGGGTTTTACAACGTGGAAAATGCTGAATGCAAACACCCTCCAGGACATCAGGGAAGAGCTGATGAACTCACCACCGGGTAGTTCAGAGGCAGCACCTCATTATTGCTCTCTCTGAATCCACAATTAAAAGCCAACAGATGAGCAAAGAAAACTCTCATAACCCAAGAAGTTATTGAGAGATCAGGCACAAGGCAAAAATCCAGAGTGGGGACTGGCAGAAAGGCTTATACAAAATGAATTTTAAAGATGAGTAAAGCAGAGTAAGGATGAGACAAAAATGAGAAACAGGGGGAAGAGGTTTTAGAGAGGGAGAGATATAACAGACTGGGAAAATAAGCCTTCAGTCACACTCCTTCAGAAGCCAGAAGAGACCCAGTGGGCTTTTTATGAGCAGATGTTGAAAAGCTCCTTTTAATTTTACATCACAAGAAACCCACTGAACTGAAACCCCTAAAAAGAGAAAGGTGATCAGTGGCATTATTGCAGCCACTGAGATTCTTCCCAGAGCCTGAGGGCTGAGTCTGCAGGGCAGAGGGAGAGTTTTGGGTCTGAGCAGCATCACTGAGAGGGGTTTGGGAGCAGCCAAATCCATTTTGAACAGCAGGATTCGTTCCAATCCACCATGTCATCACTCCCTGGCATTCCCAGGCAGGGAATCCTGGGCAGAGCCAAGCACCAGCTCTGCAGGACAAATTGTGAGAAAATATCCAGAAAAGCAGGGATTTCCCTTATTCAGGGGCAAACTCCTTCTCTTCCTGCTTCACTTTAGTGAAGCATTCAACAGGCAAATAATGACTGACATCCATTCCTCTTCATCCATCACAGATGCCTAAGGAAGGAGGAATTCCAGGGGGACTGGCTCTGCACACTGGGTTTTTTCCTAAGAAAACTCTTTATTTGGGTATCTCGCATCCTGCCTGACAACTTTGTGCTTTCATTGTTCACTTAAGATACGAGACACACAAAGATGTAAATAAAATCAAATTTAAACAGAAGAGACAGGGAAAATTTATTGATGGGGGAAAAGGGAGAAGAGGAACAAAGAGCTGCAATGCTTTTGTCACGTTTGATGTGAGGCAAAAATGTCCCCTCTGAGTGTCCTGTGTGTGAGAGGTTGTGCCTGAGCAGGGGGAGGATGAGGAGAGCATGATCCCAGCATAATCCAGGGGGAAGAGGAAATGTTACACCCCTGCTTCTCCATCCATCCATCCATCCATCCATCCATCCATCCATCCATCCATCCATCCATCCATCCATCCATCCATCCATTCATCCATCCAATCCATCCATCCATCCCTCCATCCATCCATCCATCCATCCATCCATCCATCCATCCATCCATCCATCCATCCATCATCTATCCCTCCATCCATCCATCATCCATCCCTCCATCCATCCCACCAACCTCTCCATCCATCCCTAAAGCTTTTGTCTCAGGGCCTTTCTTGCCCAGCAGTGATTTAAGAAAAGCTGCAGGAATAAGGTAAGAAAAGAACAGAAAGGAATGAGCTACAAGAATCTGGAAGCACCTTGATGTTCTTCTTTAATAGGGTACAGCTGCTTTAGGAAACACTTCAGCCTTTACAGCGAGCCTGCAAGTCCACTTCAGGCAAGCTTTTATGGAGGTAAATAAAATAAGAATGGTTCCAATCCTGGATTTTGATGGAGATGTCGTGGAGGAAACAGATTTGCTCAGCTGTGATAAAAAAATCCTGGCTTGTCAGATCGTGGTGTGCTGGGGAGTGTGCCCAGGGCTGGCTGGGAATGCCCTGATTGATGCCCCTTGGCATCTCAGGTGAACTGGGCAGCTCTGGGATGTGCAGCTGTCTGTGGAAACACTTGACACAGCCCATTAAGGGCTGGGTTCAGCAGCAGACACTTGGATAATCCATCAGACTGCTGAAATCTCTCTTTGGAATTCACAGCCTCAGAACGCAGGCAAAAATTAGCATTTATATACCAGAGGTCTTTGTAAATGAAAACACAAGTCCGTGTTTATCTACTCAGCTGTCACATTTTCTACTCTCCCGCCTCATTTCCATATTGTCTAAGTATATATCCATATTAAAATATGTATTATTTAGCTTTATTTAATATTTTCCATTCATAAACCTCAAAGCTCTTCACAAGGCACCGTGAGTGACAAATTGCTTTGAATTTGTGGCCATATTTGATTCAAAAAATAACCCAGAAATGGAAGTTGCTGCATTTCCCTTGGTTTCCCCCATCCCTTGGCCAGCCCAGCTCTCCCCACTGGTTCTCTGACCTTTGGGGTGTTTTGCCACCCACCTGGAAGGCCCCAAAAATCTCAAAAATTGTGGTTACTTGGCCATCTCTCAGTTCCTTTTCCCCCAGCACCACAGAAACACTTTCTATATCTCCATCTACATCTACAGCTATATTTACAGAGAACAATCTGTGAAATGTTTGCTAAATCTGGTGTTTAATGGGAGATTTGGTGGCTGCTGGATCCTGCCAGCCTGAGCAGAGTTCCCAGCCCAGGGATCTCTCCCAGGCAGTGGAGCAGACAGTTTTATGTCATCCCTGTCAGGGAGATTTTGCAGAATTCTGTTCCACTTTGGTACAGATGAATGACCTGAAATGCTACAGAATTTGTGATGTTCTGGCTTTAATTAACCTCCCTCACGAGTGAAGCTGAACAAGGAAGAACACAGCCCCTTCCAGAAAGGAATATTTTCACAGTCATTAAATGCACACTAATGCTCTCCATAATCTATAATTTTGTGGGTGACATGGGCACTATTCCTGCAGCTGTTCTTTGGAGGAAGGATGTTTCTTGTCATTAAAGACTAATAAGTGACATTACATTTAAGTGCTTGCATTAGATCTGCTTCTTTGAATTTAATGATGGGGCAATGAGGCCTTTAATTAAACAGCCCAAAGTTTCTACTGGGAGAAACAAAAGCAAATTTATCCACAGGTTTTCTTCCCAATGTAAAACCAAACCAGTGCCCATCTGGTGGCTAATCGATGCTTTTATCCCTAAAACTGAACCTCACACTTGGAAATGTTTCCCTTCTTTCTGAAACCCGTGTGATGGGATGAAGAAACTCCTCCAGTTGATGGATGAAAAGCTCAGTCTTGTGTCCCCACACAGCTCCTGGCAGGAATTTGTGCCAGAAGTTCATAACTGTTGAGGAGTTTTAAATAAATACACAAAGTTCTCTGCCATAGATCGGTGGCTGATGAGAAACAGTGTTCTGGTGTATTTTATGGCATCCTATGAATATTTTTTATTTTAATTTCATGTGTTCAAACCCAGTAGGAATACCACAGGAATTACCAAACTTGCAAAAGAGCCTAAAAATTGCCCAGGTCATCACATTAAGGTAACCACAGCCATTGTTATTTGAAATAAAATCGAGTTAGATGAATTTAACTGTCTTTTCTTACTAAAAATTTCCAGATTTATTACAAAATTAGTAAAACTCTCTGTAGTCACCAACAAGAAAAATAGGACCAAATGGAAAATCTACTTTTTAGGTGACTTTGAATTTCAAACCCATTGCTCATGGTCAGGTGTTATTCCTTAAAACAGCACATCAGAATAATCCCAGATTGTCCATAATTCTTCTACACCTGTCCCTGAATAGTGCTTAGTCTGCCTCAGAGCCTGAAATTCTTGGAAAAAAATTAAAGTTCTTGTTTTTCCAGCCTGAGGTTTATTTAATGAGATTACAAAGAAACAAAGCACCAGCATCAGCCAGAACCAAAATGTATTATTGTGAAGCAAAGTGTTCACAGCTCCATCTGCTCCATCACTGAACATTAAATATTTTTCTAAAATTCAAAGCAATTAGAAAAAAATTATGAACTTAGATGGTGGCTAAGGCATAATTGCAGTTTTTAACATCATATTTTAAGTGCATCCCTATTACTACAACACCCAGAGAGCTTAAAATAGCACAGGAATGGTAAAGACGTGCTGAAAATCAGATCTAATTTGGGACAGAACTTATGCACAAACAGATCTGCATACAAGCTTATGGATTCCACCCTGCAAATGTATAGAACCAAACTGAATTTTAATTCTTTGTATGATGATTATTTTAATGTATCACCTTGTTGTAGTAATCTCCAGCATAAATATATTTATTAGGCAGGGGGTTGTGGCCCTTCCTGAATTAAATTCCAAGTATCCCAAAGCTTGAGGATGTGATTGCTCTGCCTGAAAAGTGGTTTTTTGTATAATCCAAGTGTGTCCTGACAGCTCTGGGGTGTTGGTGGAGCATGGTGGCCTGTGCAGCTCAGCCATGAGCCCTGGCAGCTCTGAGAGGAGAATGGGCCACAATTAAAGCCAAAATTTAAATGTCCCCTCTGGGGAGTAAATAGAAGAAAAATGCCCAGAGGCTGGAGATGTTTGCTATTGGTTCTAAAGATGAGAATGTATAAAAGAAGGAATGACAAAATGTAATAAAGGAAGGAATGGCAGCATTCCAGGATTTGAAAGGGAAAGGAAGCTGGAGAAGAGTCTTCATCAAGATCTGGAGGGACAGGACAAGGGGGAAGGGGTTCAAACTGACAGAGAGTGGGTTTAGATGGGATTTTGGGAAGGAATTCCTCCCTGTGAGGGTGGGCAGGCCCTGGCACAGGGTGCCCAGAGCAGCTGGGGCTGCCCCTGGATCCCTGGCAGTGCCCAAGGCCAGGCTGGACAGGGCTTGGAGCAGCCTGGGACAGTGGAAGCTGTCCCTGCCATGGCAGAGGTGGCACTGGAGGGGATTTAAGGTCCCTGCAGCCCAAACTCTTCTAAGGAATCACAAAATGAAAAGCTTTTTAATTTTAACACAGAGCATTGTCAGATATACCTATATATATATAAATATAAATATCCTACCCAGGTAGAATTCAGGTTATATATAGGAATGATTAATCTGTGTCTGGAAACATAAAGGCTGCAGCTTCGTTTTGGGGTGTCTGAGATTTGTAATGCCCATGCTTTGAAATGCTAATAAAAATAAAAATGCTATTTTCTAATAAAAATAGAAACCTGCAGCAAGGAGAAGGGGTGTGTTGTGTGGAAAGGCTGAGGGAGAGCTCCAAGGAGTCTCACTGTGGCCTGCACTGCACAGAGCATTGGAAAACATGACAGTGCATTTCTACACATAAATACAGCAGATATTCCCAACAGGAGAGGATCTCAGAATCATAAAATGGTTTGGGGTAGAAGGGACATTGAAAAACATTTTGTTCCTCTCCTAGCTGTGAGCAGGGACACATTCCACTGTCCCAGGTTGCTCCAAGCCCTGTCCAGCCTTGGACACTTCCAGGGATGGGGATTAAAAATTTTTTTCCCTGCTGAGCAGATCTCCCCCTGAAAGCTGAGCATGTCCTGTGCTCACCATGTTTGCAGCACTGCAGGAGCAGACAAGGCACAGAACTGCTTTTGTTATTTCTGGAATTTGTCTAATTTCCAGCACAGGGTTGTTGATGGGTTGGGCCAGTGCTGAACTGCTCGAGTGTCTCCAGCAGTTCAGGGTGCTGAAAGCTGCTACTGCATCTGCACTAAGTGTTGGAAATATCCTGAATTGAGGACTACTGAGCAAACTGTCAAGAGCTGAAAGCACAGGGAGAGTTTGGAGGCGTGAAGAACTCTCCAGAATGAGTAAGAGAATCAGGATAGATCAGCTGGATCTGCTGGCTTTGTAAAACCACTGCCCTCTCCTTTGGAGCTCCCTTGCTAAAGGAGAATTTAGTGTTTCTCCCATGCAAAGGCAGCAGGCTCTGCTCTGGCTGCTCTCTCTGAACATTTCAGGGGTTCTCCTTCTCACTGCTCTGGCCAGCTCGTTCTGGGATTAGAGGATCCTGCTCCATTCACACTCTGCTGTCCTTTAGCAGCCTCTGTCCCTGCAGAGGGAAGGCCTGCTCACCTGCAGCTGGGCTGGGGAAACATCCTGGGCCCCTGCTAAAACCAGCACTAACAGCTCTGCACTGGGAGCCTGATCCAGCTCTTGGCTTTAGAGGAATAAATAAGGCCAGAGCACTCAGGCAGAGAGAGCAATGCCTGAGCCATGTAATCCATAAAACACATTTTGGGTGAAACCAGACTGAAGGTGTGGAGAAGCAAAACATCCAGGATTCAATAGCCATAAAAGAGTCGACCTTCCTGTAACTCTGCCCACCTTCCCAAGCTGGATTTCTGCACTGGAATTTAATTATGTGGCTCTTCATTCACCTCTCCAACCTTCCATCACAGAGGAGTCAATTGAGAGGCTGCCATTAAATGCAAAGTATGGCTCTCATTATCTGTACAGGTGCAGACACACATCTATCTCTCCCCATCCTCATTCTCTGCTGCTTGTTTATCTCCTGTATCGCTTTCTTTCTGCTCTTGTTTCCCTGTTTTATTTAAAAAGTAAAATGCAAAGAGCAGCTACTCTGTTATCCCGAGCCTTTGTCTGGGATCTAAATCAATGGAGCCCTGCTGGGCTGCTGCCTCTTCCACCACAGCACCAATAACACAAATAACAATCACCCTGATCCTATCTCCTCACCCCTGCCTCAAGAAGAGGACACTTAGGAGCCAGTTGCATCACAGCAATAAACACGAGGGATCAGATAGCAAATCTTCAAAGATACATCAATAACATATTTCAAATCACTGCTGCCCGAGCAGGGTTACAGCAACAGGAGCTGCTGGGGAAGAGGAATGCTCTGAAAATATCCATCATCTTTTACTGTCTGTGTAAATGTTTTGAAGATGGGCTGTAAAGCAGCATTAAGTTTACAATAAATTTCGAGGCTCCTAACCCATTACAAAGTGTCAAATGCCAGTGTTCATCTGCTGAGGCACTGGGCTGCTGGCTTGGAAAGCTTTTAGGCTTCCTTCCCCAAACAGCAGCACTGCATTTCACTTTATTTCACTCTATCCCATGATTTTCACTGGCTGCCCAGGGACAGGCTGGGTTGGGAGAAGCAGGAAAGTCAGAAAAACAAAACTGCAGGAGAAATGTCAGACACTGAGTGGAGTGAGTGAAGCAATAAATATTTGTAGTTCTAAGCTGTATTAAAGAAAGTGACTGAAAAATTGTATTTTAAAATATTTTTGTGTGAATATCTCCTCATGGAGACTGGGAGATGTGTGACAGAGAGGATAATTTGGCTTTCCTGAGTTATTTAGAAGTGAGAGAAATGCAGATATCCATCCCCTTAGAGAAGCTGAGCCCTCTCTTATGCTGTTCCCTTGGCAGTTTTAGCCAAGGTTCACAAGGCTGTGCTGAAGGAAGCCAAGAAAGATCAAGGAGCTCATCCAGGTGATTCTGTCACAGGTTTTTCCCCCTGGAGGACAAGGTTTGGGGGATAAACCACAGGATAAACTTCAGACCAGCTTTATGCTCACCAACCCCTGGATTCCCCAGGTGTTTTTCAAGGCAGAGAGCTCTGCACACTCCAGCTGTGGTTCCTGGGTGTTATTTATTAGTGTTCCTTTAGTGTCCTCCATCATCCACTGAGAAGCAATTCCTCTGTCTTTGGGAAGGATGAGCTTGTTCCTTCTGCTGGAAATTCCCTGGAAATCCTCACTTTCAGAGCACATCCCTTCCCCACACAGCCTGGGGAGCTCACAGGCAGGAGCTGGGGGTAGAGATCCATCTTTAGTGGGACTAATTGTGTCTCTTATTCTTTATTTTCATGCAATTTTTCACAACCTCAGCCGACACTGCCCTCTGTGTCTTTGCAAATGTGGGCAGGCATACAGAGAGCTAATTAAAAGCAAACAGCTCTATATTTAAGGAAGTTTAAGCTAATGGGTGTTTAAATCAGGTTTCCCAATATTGTCCCTGCCAGGTTGTGCCATTTAGAATGGAGTGGGCCAGGCTGAATGCTGTAACTGTGGGGATTATGGAATCAGAGAATGGTTTGGGTTGGAAGGGACCTTAAAGATCATCTCATCCCAACCTCCCTGGGGCCTACAAACTGAACCACCAGCTGCATGGGGAATTATATTTACAGTAAGCCCAGGGAAAGTGATTCAAGGGCTTGTGTGGACACCAAACTCGTGAGTCACAGCTGGATAATTGACTTTTCTGTGCATTTTGGCATCCAGTGACCGCCCTGCTCTCCTTTGTGGCTTTGGCCTGCAGAGAGCAGATATCCAAGGTTCTGAGGTGAGCTTAGAAAATGCAAATGAGACATTTGCCCATGGAAGGTTTTGCTGCCCTCTAAACCCTCATTGAAATCTCAGCTCCAAATTCTCATTATCTTGGCCATGCAAGAAGGAAGAGTGGATGGAAGAGGGGATGTGTTGGATTGCAGCAGGAACAGCTGAGCTGGGAGCACAGGTGGGGGAGAAATCACTGAAAGCCCCTAATTTCTCTTTCTGTTGGTGCTCTTGGCCAATGGAAAGGACTCAACCAGCCCTGTCCAGTTTGGTTCTAACCAAGAGGCAGAGATATTCCATGAGCTTTCTCCCTGATGCTGAGAAATGAACACCTTTACCAGTGAAAAATATTTGAAGAATTCATCTTTCCTGCACGTCACTTTTCCCCCTTTCTCCAAGCTTTCCTATAAATCCATGATTTTTTAGACGGGGCTTTTCTGGAGCAACGTTACATGCTTGCCACTGAAAAATATGAATGACTGAGCCCAACCAGAAGCTCTCCAGCTTCCCTAAATCAGCCTGGAATGCACCTGACCAGGACATTGCAGGACAATCTCCTATCTCTTCTCAACAGGTGACCCCAAATCTGTGAGCTGGGCTGCAGCTCCAGCCCCTCCCACCCTACATCTCCTGGCCTTGGCACCTTCCAGGGCAACTTCCCACCAACCCCTCCCTGCTGCCTCTAGGGAATTTGGGATCACTCTCCAGAGCAGGCCAGCAGATTGGTTTAAGCACTGCTGGGTCTTGCTGCCACCACCACCATCCAAAATTTCCTCTACCCTCTCTGGTGGCTGCTTCCAGACAGTGGAACAAGTTCAGCTGTGCCTAAACTGTGACTGAACTTCACTTTCTCTTCTTCCTACAATGAATCACTCCAGCCTGGAGGGTTGGGGATTCCCTTTTTTAGGGTATCCCACATTCCCCATTTTCCCTGAAGGTGAATGTGCCCAGCCCTGGTCAGAGAACACCCTGAGTATTTCAGACTGGACACACCACCTTTCCAAAATCAATAGAAAAATTCCCAAAAGAATTACTGGAATTTAAACTATCCTCATAATGAAGTGCTTGATCCTAGAAGGTGTGAATTTCTCTTTTGTGTTCCAAAAACTTTTTGTTTGATTCAGGGAGCAAGTTTTGCACTTGGAGCTTGATTCAAAAGTCTGCTGAAATTAATAAGCAGCTTTCTGTTGACCCTAGCAAGCTTTGGATTAGGCTTTGTGTGAAAAGCAGTCCACTGACTTAACCAAGAAATATTTATAAAGTTAAAGCCAAAGGAAACTTACAAAAGAAAAATCTCCCATTTCATGTAGCAGCAGTTTTAGTGCCAAAAATATAATAAAAAATCCTGCAACATTTTTCTCTTTATCATCATCTTTACAGGCTTCATGAACCTCATCTAAAAGGTGCTCTAGGTAAAAAGTATTATCATTTTGATGAATGCCAGCCCTTTGACACGAGGAAGAAGCCTTTTATTCTCTGACAATGTCCCTGCCAAGCTAAGTAGAAGATGTAGGCAGAAAGCTGAGGGGAAACCCTGATGCTGATGAATCAGAGCTCCCTGCTGAGCAGCAGCCTGATGATCCCCACCATCTAAACAGTTGAGGACTTTTTCAGCAGGTTCAAGAATCAAGTTTGCCTTTTTGTCAGGTTTTGAAAGGCTGCGGGCTGAACCTGACCCCGACTCCTGGCAGAAGGAATGAAATCTGTTTGCCATGTGTGGCTCTCCCTGGATTTCCACTCCCAGCCCTTGGAGCACAAATCCTTTCCTTGCCTTGTCTCAGGATCCTGTCATCACCCAGAGCTGCTGCTGGTGGGTGGGGAGTGAAGATGCAGACACGGAGCTCTCAGGAGCTGGGAACTTGCAAAGCTCATCAAGACCTCCAAAAATCACTCAGAAAAGTCTCTTTTGATTAAGCTCTCACACCCACAGTGCTTTATATTCCCCAAGAACTGGAGATACAACAAGGATGATCCCTGCTTTAATTTTGAGTGACCTTTTTGCATTGTGTGGACATTGGTGACATCCAGAGAAGTGACAATATTGAGAAATATCAATCTGTGTGTTAAAACAGCCACAAAAGCCACACACACCACTTAGGTTTGATTTTCCACTTTGGTTTTTGGGTAGCTACATTTTTTTGTTTGCATTTGGTTCTGTCCCTATAGAAAATAAATTGTTCAGTTGTTTGTGACAGATTATTTGTAGCAATGCAGAGCCTGAAAGCTTTTACATCAAACTGGGGATTCACTATGCCAGGCACTGAATAAACTAATTTTTCTATGAGGTAAACCTTAAATGCAGAGTCAAGTCAGAGGGAAAATCAGTTTCCATCCTATTTGTGCCTTGTTTTTACACAATATAAAAATTCCACAATGGTTTGGGTGGGAAGGGACCTTAAAACTCATTCCATTCCACCCCTGGTGCCCCAGGGTGCTCCAGCCTGGCCTTGGGCACTGCCAGGGATCCAGGGGCAGCCCCAGCTGCTCTGGGCACCCTGTGCCAGGGCCTGCCCACCCTCACAGGGAAGGATTTCTTTAAAATCTACTCTAAACCTACATATTGCTACCAAATAACATAAATCCCAATGTATTCTTGTTTTTCCCCATGAGGAGTAGACGCTGTCCCAGCCTGAGAAGTTTCCACTCTAAATAGGAGTTAAAATATTTAGTCTGTACACTCCAAATGTGTCATTTGGACACATTTTCATGTGTTCTCTGTGAGATGGGAAGCAAAGATCCAAGACATTGAATTTTCTAAAATATCAAACATCCCTGCAACTTAGAACAGGTTTCCTATTAAAAATATGTGGAAAATTACTTTTCTCTGCAGTGGTAATTGCCAATAATGAAGCTTCTGGTCAACCAGAAATAATCATGAAAAGAAAAGTCACAAAACCAGATCTTGGTGCTTGGTTCCACACCCAATCCCTTTCTGCCTGGGGCCTGGATTCCCCCTTGGCAGAGCTGGGTGTTGCTTCCAGCACTGTGGATTTCCCTGGGCTGCCAAGCCCAGTGCATATTACAGTTTGTTATTAAATATTTTGGCTGCTCTCTCCGTGTTCCTCGTTTCATCCCCAGCTCAGTAACATGTCACACACACTATATTATTACTGACTTTAAAGCACACAACAAGATCAAGCCTTGAGAGGAGAGGAAAGTGGAAAATTGGCAGGAGAAATCACTTCTGCCTTCAGAGGCAGTGGCAGAAGCAGCTGCTGAGTGCATATTGTGCAAGGAGAGGCAATTGGAAGAGAAACTAATACAGAGATCACACAAAATCTGCAGAATTTAAGGAGCAAGATACATCCAGGGGCCAGCTGCTGCTGAAAGCACAAAGTGGAGCAGACAAGGTGAGGGAGGAAAGAGAGAGAGCTGAACACTCAAATCACTGTGTGAGGAAAGCTTGCCATGCCAAAAGTGGGGATATTTGGGAAGCAGGAAATTGATTACGAAGAGATTAAGAGTGTGTGAGCTTCCAAAAGGCACAAACAGGAGTCACTGGTGTGGAATTGTGGTGCAAAAGAGAATTTGCACGAGGCGATGGCTCCAAACTTCAAAGTCAAGGACAGAGACAAGAAAGGATGGGACCAATTACAGCCATCAACAGGAGCTTGGCTGTACACAGCAGAATATTGAAATCTGAGGGGTTTGGCTTAGAGGACACTTGGTGGTTGAACTTCAAAGAGTTATTGGATCTTCTGAGAGGTTTGGGTGCAGTCACTGTGCATCTCCTCTTCTTCTCATCACCAGCACCATGGAGCACAAACAATTCCATCCAAATGATAAAAGAGAATTTTATCGTGGATGATAAAATTCTCCAAGAATTTTGGATATTTTATCCCCAAGATTTGGGATATCTCTACAAATACCTGCTTTTGAATGGGCCCCTACCCCCTTTTGCAGCCTCCCAGCAGGAATCCAGAAACCCAACCATGGGATGGGCCCTCTAACCAAAGCAGGTGTCCTAAAGGGCTGCTCAGCATCCCCAAAACTGCCAAATGTGGGATTGATTGGAGACCCCTGTGTCAACCTGAGGCAGAACATCAGGATATTGGTGATATTGGGTTATTCCACAGGGAAGCACAAGCACGACATGGGAGGGTCAGTCCAGACCCAAAGCTGATCATATTTCCACTAAAACAAATGGGAAAAGCGTGGGCAAAATATTTGACCCCACAAAATCAATGTTTGTCCACATTGCTCACACTAATTTCTTGTAAAAATGCTTTAAAGAGCTTATTTCTGCACCCTCCAAATCCTTAAAGTCTAATCAAAGATAGCAGTATTTAAATACTATATAAAAACCAAATACAAAATGTCTTGCCATGATTAAGTTACAGGTGTAGCAAATAATAGCCTTGCAAATGTAGCAGGGAGAAAAAGTGAGCCAAATATTTTAAAGTATTTTCTTCATGCTTTATAATAATCCTTCCAGAAGCTCAAAATGTTTGCTTACCAAATATTCATTAGCTAATATTTGTACAGTGCCTTGGAAATGAAAAGCACTAAATATGTGCTAATTATAATTATAATTACTTATTATTATCAAGCTCTTCCTTCTCTTTGTTCTGTGTGACTGTGTCTAGGGGGAGGGACAGAGGTTGCTCCCCTGGAAGCATCTTGGCCTCTTCCAGGATGGAATTAAAAGGATTTGTGTCCTGTGGAAAAAGGGAAGAGGAATAACCAGGACAGCCTTGCAGAGGGATGGGAAAGGGAGCAAAGAATTTGGAGGGTCTCAGCTTCACTGGGGCTTTTTGCTGTATTTATGTCTGCAAACCTTATCCAATGTTCTATATACATATCAATATAAATAAATAAATATATATTGAAATATATATACACAAAATATGAATGCGTAAATATAGAAATATATATTTGTATATTTATATATAAATTTATATATAAACATAATACCTATAAATATATTAGGCTCTGTCTAGAAAACAGGAATTAGGATTGGTGCCTGTCTTTCCCAGGGATAAATGATGGCCTTTTAAAGGCTGTTAAGGAACCTGTTCTCACCTGACCCCACCAGGGAGGATGCACATCCACAAGAACTGCAGAGGTAAAAATCTATTTATGAACTTGAAATTGAGGAGAAAATAAATAAAGAGACTGTGGCAAAAATAAACTAAACACACAGGCTGAGATTACAGGAAATTAAATAATAGGAGTGCCTGGTATTTTGGTAATCTGGGGTGTTTTATCCTGGCTTTCCAACCAAGAATTTCCAAACGAGGCAATGGGAACTGGCTTCATGCCCTGTGTACTTGAAAGGTTTAAACACTCTATTTGCAAGACACTTGTTATTACTTTATTTGCTGTAGGTGGATGAATACTGAATGTTTTGCAGGAAAAAAGGTCCCTGCTGGTTGCTGGGTTTTGTCAGGTTGGGAGAGACGAAATTTCTATTTTCTGCTGTTCTTGGGATACCTCACTGAGTGAAAAAAAAAAAAAAGCTTTTACCCCTTACAAAGTGATTTCTCTTATTAATATTTCACAAGGCAGGTCAGAGGATTATGAACCTCCTCTCGCCGTGGTATTGAACAAATATTTTAAGAAGTGGGGTGGTTTTGCCAAACAGAACATAAACTGATGGGTGGCTTAATCTGAGCCCAGCTGGGGCAAGGGAGGAAAACAGAACCACACTGGGGTGGGGGGAAGGATGTAACAGAGAGCAAATGGATGGAGAAGCCTGCAAAACCCAGAGGGAATCCTTGCTTTTAGATAAATGCCGTGTAAAGGAAGGAGAAAACCTGTAAATATTAGCCCTAAAACCTGGAAGTCTTTCCTGGCAGCGACTGAGGAGTCTTATTCAGAATAAATGAGGCATTAAAGTATGTAGTGAATGGCAACTCTCCTGTTTGTTTTCTTAAGAACTCAGATGTTTCTCTTTTTTTTTTATCATCTTTATCAGCTGGATGTGGGATGGGGAGCCCAAAGAGGCAAATCCAGGGGTTTCTGTCTTTCCCAAGAGTTTTTTGTTGGCAGAGGAGGTGCCAACCTTCTGTTAAAGGCTTCACCCTCTACTTTTTGACCCATAAGTGGCAATAATTAAAATAAAAAGGTCTTGGGATAAAAAGTCTTAAAGGGAGACTTAGGACAAATAAGAGAGAAACAGGAAAAAAAAACCTAAAAACAAAAAATGAGGTTTTTTTTTTTTTCTGTCTTGCAATGCATAAAAGAGAAGCAGCAAGGACATACAGCAGGGATATTGCCAGAGGAAGTGAATATAAATAAAAAAGCAGCTTTGTTACTGGTGCAGCTTTACCTGGGGTGGGTTTTGAATTGGTCATCCCAGAATTTCTTGTGGATAATACAATGTCCTTTGAAAAAGAGCAGTTTTAGCAGAGAAATGATAAGTCAGAGATCCTGGCTACACAGGAAAGGCTAAGAAAATTAATTTCAACCTCGCTGCCAGCAAGAAAAAAGAAGAGTCCATAATAACTTAATTAAGTGGTTATAAATAAATGATGAGGGAAGTGTACATGATCAGTCATTTTGGGGCCAATGTTCTTATCACATTGGCACCAAAACTCCAGTGGGAAAAGTGCCTTCCATCCAGGCACCTGAAGCAGTGCAAGGAGAATATAAAAAATTCAGAGCAACTGAATTGAAAGCATCTGTCTCTCTGCATGGACCTTTTACAGTTGTCACAACTCCCTGCATTTCATTCCAAAACTAAAATCCCTCTGTAGAAGAGCTTTTTCCTCAGGGTGAGGGCCAAATTTGTCTTGTATGAAAATCAGAATTATCCAATCCAAGCAAAGTAAGAAGATTCAGAGATCTTTAAGAACAGGTTGAAATATTACTGATTTTTTTTCCCTCAAACTTCTGGGGTATTTTGGTGCAATGCTCCACCTGAGCTAGGCAAGTAGAGCATGAATTGTTACATTCAGAGGGAAAAAAACCCCATGAAACTCTACAAAAAGTTTTGCAGGTAGGAATGGCTGTCACAACTGATGCCCAAAGATGCTGCCTGGAACAGAGGCTGGGCAGAGTTAAAGAATAAAGCAGGGATTTATTAAAAGCCTTTCACAGGACACACCTTGGGCAGTGCCAGAGCCCAGCCAGGGCTACACCAAAGATGGACCCAAGATGGACCCCAGGTCAGGAGTTCTCACACTTTGATAAGTTTTGGTCCATTTCCATATTGGGTTAATTGTCCAATTCCAGCTCCAGGTGATGCAGTCCCATCCTCCCAGGCTGCTCTCCTCCATTCCCTGTTGTTTGCACTTTTTGGGCTGGAGCTGCAGCGGTGTCCTTGGTTCTGGGGCTGGAAAAGGATTGTTCTGTGTGCCTGAGCTGTGAGGAGAACTGCTGCCACTTTATATGGAGCTCAGAGTCACACACCAGTGCAGTACAGAGTCTGGGAAATAGGAAAGCTGAAACTTAAGGCATCACAAACATGTGGAAAGTGGTCACTTTGTCATCACATCAGACTCTTGGGTCCCCAGACTCTTGGGTCCTCTCAAACTCTCCTTCAGTGCTGGAGCTCATCCCCAGCAAACCTGGCTCTGCACTGATGGCACCTCAGCCCCAGCAGTTGTTCCCTGCCTTTCAGGGAATGCTTTCCTCCATGGAAACCATGCTCTCATCCCATTGAGGTCCACTCTGATGGGCAGGGCTGGGGAGGGATCAGGAACACCGCGGGAATGTCCTGCCATGGGAACCACAGACAGAGTGAGGAGCAGCAAGGACAGCACAGGGCATCCCCCACGCCAAGAATGGGAAAAAAGGAATCAGCCCTGCCCCTCCTCCCTGCCAGCAGAGCATCCTGCATCCTGAGCAGTCACTGTCCCTGGCACAGGGCATTTTCTGTCCCTCTCACACCCAGGTTCAAAGGCTCAGCTGTAAAACCAGGAGCCAGCACCCAAGTGGAGCAGATTAGAGAGGGGGAGCTGGGCAGGATTGCTTTTATCTGTGCTCTAAATGGCAAGTTAAAGATTCCCAGCCACCAGCTTCACTCAAAAAGCAATTATTGGAACTGCACTGCCTCCCCTGGCTGCTCTGAGCTGACCAGTCCAAGGATACTGAGCCTCAGGATAAGGAATTACACGCTGGCTTTGGGAGAGATGAAATACCTCCCATGCAGCCACTTCTGTGCCTTTAAAAGTGTTAGTTAACAATTAAAAGAAGCCCGTGTCTCCTGGTTTTCTCTATTTCTACAGAATTAAAAAGGTAGCTTGGGGACTCCTGGAAAATTCCGCTCAGTTGGTCCTTGGCAAAAATAAGAAAAAAAAAAGAAATGTCATTAATTGATAAAATTTAATCTAAAATTCATGCAGAAAGTTGATTTGTTCACTAGATGAGGTCCTATTTCTGAAGCCTCCAGTAAAAATGAGTAACTGCAGCTCAGCTCATCTTTATTTCATTGAGTTCTGCCTGGACTGTCTCTCTGCACTACTTTGAGTTGCATGGACTTCTCACTGCACAGCACTACTCAACAAAATTCTGATTTTCTAAGGTAAATTGTGCTTTCCTGACCTTCCTGAGTTTCCAGCCACACCTCTAGAAACCATTTAGTGGTGTTTTCACCCCTGGGGGAAAAGTCAGCAGCAATGAGGTCACTTGCCTTTTGATTTGAGAATCAAAATCATAGAATGGTTTTAAATTTTAAAGTGCCACCTTTGTCACTGTCTCTCAGAGAACTTTTTGGATGTGGGTGTATTTGAGGTCACAGAAACCTGGGGCTTGGTGACTTCTGAGTTGTTATACCAGTGATTATTTGGACTTCTTGTTATGGTTCCCCATACGTGAAGCCCACAGGTGATACAGCTGAGTTTAGTTGGCCTTTTAAGAAAATTAAAAATAGTCCTCTAAAAATTATTGGGATTCTGGTCCATCCATTCAGAAATGTGCTGTTTGGAGTGGGGATTTTTGTTGGATTTTGGGGTTTGTTTTTTTTTTTTGGTTGGTTTTTAATTTCTTTTTACAGTTTAAGGCCCAAAACCATTAATACAAAAGTCTGACTGTTTATGCAATGCTCTAAACTGAGCTGCCAGACCAAGACAGCATAGTTTCTATTCAAAAAGAAAAAGACAGAGCTTACAGGACTCCAATGCTTCTCACCCAACTCATTCCTCTCTGTTTGGATCAATTTTTTTCCCCCTTGTGGCTGCCCAACATGAGTTGAGAGCAAATCCATCGACTGCAACACCTTGGGCTGCCCTGGGGTGAGGATCCCCTGCAGCTGAGGCCAGATTCCCATTTCCCACAGGCTGCACCAGCTTATCCTTCCCAAACTCCAGCCTGGCCTGGTTTCCCCAGGAGCTCTCCAGCCTCTCCCTCTCAGCTCTAAATCTTCTGCCAGAGCAGAGCAGCAACGCCCCAGGGTTGAGTTGGGATCAGGGTATTTTGTCTTGAGCAGAACAAAACCTGTTGAGATGGGCTTTTCCTTTTGGCTGCCCAGCAGACCCCATTTATTTTGCTTTTGGAGAGGTGCTCTGTAAAGACTGGGAAAGTAATTTAAAGCTCCTGAGACTTTCCTTTTGTGTGCTGTTGGAAAAGGAAAGAATTGACTTGTGCAAACAAAGAGGGAATGAGCTACGTGATGCTCCCCTCACACCCCTGCCCCTCTTTCCTGCTCTCTTTCCTCCTTGTTATCTTTGTCTCAATTTTATCTGTTTGGGTGTTCTCATGTTTAATCTCCAAATCGAAAAATAAATGGCAAAACAGGGTCAGTTCCAGGGGGATTAATGCTGCTTCCAGGGAGGTTTCCTCTCTTCTTTCCAAGTGTTATTGACTGACTTAACTACAGCTCTGTTTGGATTTAAGTGCCAGGGGAGGTTTGTTATAACCCAGGCCCTCTTGTCTCCATCTTTTTGATGGGCAACTCCTAAAAACTTTACCATAAAATGGTTATTTCCTGCTTTTCCACTGGAAGGACTACACAGCGAGTTTGGAGCTGAAAGAACGAGGCAAAAAAAAAAAAAAAAGTGGCAGGATTTCCTTCCATGGGGTTCCATTGGCTGGCAAGCAGACCTGGTATTATTCCTTCACTGTGAGTCCTAAATGCCACTGTAAATAGGAATATTTGTAAGGATTCTCAGTCAGAACAAAGAGCAAATGAATTAAAAGTGGGCTGCTGCCAAGAAATCCAAATTGGAGCCCAACCCAGGACTGTATGCAGGGATACTGTCGGAATTCAGCTCCCTAAAGCTCACAGATCTTGGATAGAAAATTCACTGATTATCACTTCACCTGTGTTCAAAAAGATATCCAAAGCATTTTTGAAAGGGAGGCTGATTTGCTGAATTTGATATAAATACTAGAGCACAGATTACATCTCTCTTTTAGAGATTTTTCACTGAGCCATTGCTGTAATTTCTGATCTGGTAATATATAAATAAAATAAGTAAATCAAATATATAAATATACATCTATAAATTAAATATACAGAGACCTTACAAAAATGCTAAATTATGGAGACCTATTTAACATTTGTGACAATGATAATGTGAGCTGAAATTATATGTTTGTCCAACAGGTTGTGACATAAAGGAACAAATTATATGTAAGGACAGCAATCACATTTAGCCCTTGATAAACACAGATCTGACAATTTTCTTATCTATTTTTGCCCTGAGGTTTAACAGGAAAATGAGGGCATTTTTTGGATGCCTTGCCCTTATCTGAAATGTGTCATGTAGGGCTGAAGACAAAAAAATGTTTTCCCACCACATTTCCACCCCTTTGGTGGCTGCACTTCAGGGATGGCCAAGATTCCTAGAAAATAATAAATAAAAACTCACAATTCCATGGCTCTCCTCCAATGCTCGTTACAATTAGTACAAAAGAATTATTATCCCCATTTAATCCATGTGGGAACTCAGACCAAAAAGCTCAGATCTTTCTATATGAACTAATTAGTCTGAATGAATCATTATGTGCAGGGATTTACAGATATCTATATGCATACATATATTTATAATTATAATAAATATTTTGGTTTAAATGTTTCATATTGGTTTTGCACAGTGCTGAATCCAGTTTGCAGTGGTTTCCCTGGGAAACCCTGACTTTTATTTGCTTTTCTTTGGATTCTCCTGGTTCAAAGACAACAAATCATGAACTGAAGGAATCCCTCCTCAACCTCAAGGCCCTCCATTATTATTTCCAAGATGCTTTTTCCTTTCCACTTCCTCCAGAGGTGAACTGGATTATCAGAGATGCCTCAAATCCTTAATTTCAGGATGCAGGTGTTTCTTTTTAGGAGCTCACTTATTAATATCAGCAGATGAAGATGAAAATGAGACATGTAATATTATCTTTTTATTTCCCTTTTCTTTTCTTTTTTGTCTCATTTCCCAAGAGTTCATCCCACTTGGGAGGTGCCTGATTCACAATAATTCACAGCTCCCTGCCTGAAAGGGACACACTCAGGTGGGAGGAACAAAGGATTAAGAAAAAAGAAGGTGTATAAAACCCATTTCCTTTTATTTTAATTAATTGGCATAAAATTTATGTAGAGTTTAAAGACTGAAGCAATGTAATGTGCCAGAATTAATAGATGCAATCAGATAATTACTGCCTCTTAATGAATATTAGGATATCAAATATTCAGGCCTTGAAGTTCACTTTGTTTCTTTCATCTTCTTGTAACATTTTAATTTTGGCTGTGTGTAAACTCAGTGAAATGCAGTGAGGCACAACGAGCTGGGAGGCAGATTTGTGATATCACCCAGAAATCTGATCAAGCTTAGGGGAGAATTCAGGAGCTGCAGGGATTTGTTCTCCTGTCTGCAGAGATTCCAGCCCCACTTTTTATCACAGAGCAAATGCTTGCCTGGGATCCTCAGCTACCAAGATATTGCAAATCCATCCCCTAGTCACCTGGAAAAACCATATATATAAAAAAATATATAAAATATTAAAAATATATAGTTGTAATATATATATGTAGATATTTATATAGAAAATATAAATATATAAATATATAT
>WBNO01019060.1:0-45900 GCA_013400575.1 Peucedramus taeniatus | reverse complement strand
AGTGCTTTCTTTGGTGTTCAGAAATACTAGGACGGTGCTGAAGGGTGAATATTCAATGCTGTATTTTTGTCTCTGGTGCTTTTTTATGATTTTATGAGTGAGAATGAGGCATGATTTGCTGTTGCAGGAGGATCTTGAATGCATTTGGGTAAGCTTAAAATTAGTTTTTTTACTAATTTTTTTCAAACAATGATGCATCTTTTCCCACCATTCTTCTTAATTGTTTGCTTATTTGTGAGCTGAAATAAGTAATTGATTTTCTGTTCTGACTTTTTTATAGTCTTGGTTGCTTGTGGTACAGCAAACAGAACAACTGAGCAAAATAATGAAGACACATGCAGAGGATCTTAATTCTGGGCCCTTGCATAGGCTTACAATGATGATCAAAGATAAACAGCAAGTTAAGAAGAGTTTCGTAGGTGTTCATCAACAAATTGAAGCAGAGATGTACAAGGTATTTTATTCATCTGTGCTTGATAAATTGATTATAATTCTCTATGTTTAAAAATATTAAGAGTGGATTTTTTTTGGTTTTGTTCATGCTGTGGTAAAAGTGTAGTGGGTGATATGCAGAATGCTTAGTTTACATTTTAATAATTTTCTACACAGTTTTTCTTTTCTGTTAGCTGATAAGGCAAAGTGGAAAATTTTCTTCGATATGAATTTCCCTGGACAGATAGCACTGGAAATGCTCTTCTAGTAGGGGATAATTAATTCTTGTGTGACACTTCTCTATTCCATCTCTTTTCCTGTTCTAATTCCACTCTAGACATCCATGGGACCAGGGCACTGTAAACTGTTGTTAATGACTGCTCTTGGCAGTCCAGACTCTTTTGGGTGCAGACAGGGTTCTAGTCCCTATTCTAAAATATAGAGCAGGTGTAAACCTAACATTAAGACTGCAGGTGAAACTCTTCAGAGTGTTTTCCATGACATATTGTTATCCTACTTGTGTTCAAAGTGCTGTATCTCGTCCGTAAAGCTGACAGAAATCACAGTTTCATTCAGATGCTCTGGGGGAAATTTAGCTACAGATGTCAAAAATCAGAGTGATAGTCTGAAAGGTCTATCTACTGAGAGAAGGAAAAGCACTGTTTCTTCTTTCTTCCAGCAGAGAATTTGGGATTTGAAGTAATGTAATTAAAATGTAACATCTGAGTAACACTGTCAGAGATTGATGAGTAAAAGATTCTTGGGCCAGTTATGAGAAGAACTTGGAGCTATTTTGTATTTAAACTAAAACTATTTTAAGTTAAATACATTGGCTCTAATAAGATTGCTTCCATGATATGCTGGAATCTTGGTGTCTTCCCCATGCAGGGACTATGGGGATGTAATTTTTGATACATGGTCGGTAGGCTGTCATTATCTGATAAAACTTTAAGCCAAGTAATCACTTGCTGCTACTTACGAATTGATGCATCTCAAAAAAGTCAGAATGGAAGAAGAGGAAAAACTGGTAGCATGTGTTAGAAATAATAGAAGTTATAAATAATTGCAGAAAGAGAAAAAGAAAGATAAGAAGGAGAGGCTGAATGGAGTAAGACTGCTGGAAGCTCAGATATATTTTGAAAAGAGACTACGCAATGTTTTGTTTTCTGTTAATAGGCCAAACTCTAATAGAATCTCTAATAAAAATGTCTTTTAAAATAAGACATTTCAAAAAAAACATAATGCATACTGAGCACTCACCAAATGATTACTACAAACCATATTGACTTTATTTTATTATGGGCTGCATAGCCACAAAAGTATTTTGCATCCTGCTGATTAAGCTTGCATTGTTGTTTGGTTTGAGGTTTTTTGGGTTTGTTTTCCTTTTTTCCCCTTCCTGAATTTGCAAAGAAGTATTTGAATAGTGTTCTCCTATTGTTAGCTGACATTGTTCTAGGTTTTGTGTACCTGGAGCACTTTAAGAATGATTCCCTGAAATTCAAAAGACTTCTTGTGTTCTGTGGTATTATTTCTGCTTTTGTTATGCACAGAGGTAAAATGCCGATTACATCTCAGGACAGTGTGCAACGTTTGTGAACATCAGTGTCTGTGCAGCTCCTATTTTTAGGATAAACTGGCATAAAAATGTGTTTAGCTGAAATGCATGTATGTCATCCTTTCTTATTCTAAACACCTCTTAGGGATCTTATGGGAAAGATTATTAAGGACAGTGAAATAACATGGCTTTTGCACAAATTTAATAGGACTTTAATTTTGTAGATTTATTCCAGTTTCCATTAAGATGTTGAATAATTTTCTTTCTTCATGAAATTTGAGGGGAAAAAAGTAGGGTACTGTGCTAATTAGGTGGGTAAGACCTTTTGAAATAAAAACTGAGTTTCAAGTAATCCTTGACCATCTTAATTATTTAAGTATTCCTTAGGAACAGACATGCTCTTGGTGTTGGTTTTATCAGGTGGAAAAATACAATCTAAGAATCATAATGCAGTTATTATAAAGGCTTCTTAATGCTAGTGCCCTGTTCTACTTTTCAGTTTTCTATAAGAGAAGCTGTTTGTCTTATTTAGGTCTTAATTGTGATCACTACTTCCTAATTGCATCTTTTTCTCCATTTGTGATGATGTATTTAAATACAAATTTGTCATAAGGTTATTTCTCCTTTATCGCCTCTATTGGTGATGTAGAAGGAGAGCAGTTGTGTATAATTTACAGAGTGTAGAGATATGAGATGAGTATATGTGATTGATGTGGAGAAAAGGTTCTGCCTTCAAATTAAATATTGCACAGTTGGCCCAAAAATAGAAGCTATAGACAGCACTTAGTTGGATCATTAAGGAATTTCTTTAAGTTTTCAGATGTTGGTGAAAGTAGTGTTATCTGGGCCTTGCCTCATGAAAAAAGGGAAAATTGTGAACTTCAGTCTTCTTCCTGCCAGCTGCAAGAGGAACAATTTTTCAGTAGAATGAACTTCTTTTTCTGCATATTCACTGAGAGGAGCACTTCCATTAAAAGGAGTTAATAATTTCTCTTCAATGATTTTCCAATTGAAGTCTGTTTTTCTGTTGGATTTTTTTCCTTTTTTTATGGCCAGAATTTTTTTTTCTTTACAATACATGCTATTTTTTTTTTTTTTGGTATTGTGATGGCTGGTGTGTTACTGAATTTAGTTTGCAAGTTCATGATTTGGGATTATTTCTGAACAGTGCACTAGTTTTGTCACACACTGAATGAATGCTGGGGGTAGAAGAGAAAAACTTTATTTTAATTTTGTGACCAAAAATGTTATGTTCAGTCCTCTCTTTCATGGTAGAGGTTTCTTATTTGGTTGGTTGCTTCTGTAGTCAGGGTTTGGTTTGGTTTTCCTTTTTAAGGGTTTAAGTTTTACAATTGATAGATTATTTCATGTCAGCTTGTTGTTCCTTAGTTATTTGTATGAAGTTTAATGTTTAAAAATTCTGCTTTATTTTAGGTGAAAAAATTTCCTTCCTATGCATAGGACATTTTAAGCCAGTATGATTTGTTAAGAATCTTTTTGATTTTTTTTTTTTTTTTTTCGTGTAATTGGAAAGGAATATTGTTGATGATTAGCTGGATTTTCTAAATATATTTTTAATTACATTGATGTGAATGAGGATTTGTGTCTTAGGCCTCTTACTTAATTTCATGCATTTATTGATTTTGATTTCACACCATTAATTGCACCATGTAATATCCTGTTAAGATTTTCTCAAGCCAGTGGAAAGTGTAGAATCCTTATTTTGGATAATAAATTCTGTTAATTCAGTTTTACTAATGCTGTGGTTTTTAATGTGTTGAGAATAAGTATTTTTAACACTTTTTGTATTTCTCTTTTCTTAAAGGTCACAAAGACAGAACTAGAGAAACTTAAATCTAGCTACAGGCAACTAATAAAAGAAGTAAATTCTGCCAAAGAAAAGTATAAAGAAGCTGTGGCTAAAGGTATGATTGACTTTATTTTGTATATTTATTAGTGCCTTTTTCAAATCTGCTAAAACTCTTACAATGAAACAAGGTAATGTTTTTATTTTGAACTACTTGATTGCAATATAAAAGCTTATTTAGTATCTTAAGTAAGCCAGGCTGATTGTTATCATGTATGCTTGGTATAATCTCTTAAAAATTCATAAAATATAAATGGTGGTTCTTTTAAGTTCTTGTATTATTCCTTCAGTGGATGTTTTTGAAATCTGAAATTGCTCAGATGGACTCTGAGCTGTCAGATGGACATTGTAGCTGCAGTCTACTTGCCTGTGAATTATTACTGTTGCTACAGTGGCATCAGTATCAATTCTTGTCAGTGTAACACATCAAACCTTCGTCAACTTGATCTAAAAGAGGAAAATAAGTCATTTGCACACTGAGATTTTTTTTATGAAATGATGTGTTCAATCTGCATGGATTTTGATTCCTTTTGAGTTGTGCTTGAATGATGAGATAAAAGAGAGCCTTTGTTCTACTATGTATTGAAATATCTTGCTAATAGTTGTTCTTATGTGTCCTTCTAAGATTTTCTTTTCTTTCTTTAGTGAAAATTGACTGAATGGCAGTATGTAAGTGTAATTCCAAGATCCATCTTAAGGTTTTGTATAAGTGTTTAAATGACAGTTAATGTTCTTGGTTCTGTTGTAGTATAATTATAGGAGCTGTCAGTGAGGAGAGATTGTTTCTTTCCAGATTTGTCTCAAATTTGGACAAAACAGCAGAGAATAAGAAGTTAAACTTAGCACTCTTGAACTTTTACTATTATTTTACTGAAGTTCATAAACACTTAAAAAATGCATACTTTGATGTTAATTTCATCCAGTTCCATGTTTTCTGTATGTAACTTAATTTGATTACTTGGTTTAGTCTCAAGTAACTACTTAACATTGGAATATGTAGTATGTATCATGGAAAATAAAATAGGATGTTCGGATCTTAGTATGCTATTTTTAGCCTGTTTTATCCTCTCTTCCTGTTAGTACTCCAGTCATTCTCTATTCCTGAAGCACCAAACTTTCCCATTGGAATAAAGGAGTGTTTTATCTGTCAACAGCTGTGATGTTTTGATGTGGTTTTGATTAACTGAATTAATGTTTCTTCAGCTAGACAGCAAACATAAATTGTGGTTTTCTTTGACCTTCTCTTTCAGGCTTTTATCTAATGTTTGTCTTATTATAATTCATACTTAATTTCACTCCTGCTAAAATCTTGCTTCGATAAACAGTGATGCCCATAAAAATGTTTTTCTCCCAAAAGTTGCAGAATTGCTTCTCTCCTGCTGCATCCCAGGCCCTGTTCCTGTTTACAAATACTTGTGCATTTGATGAGCTACTACAATTGTTTATCAGCTGCAGGTCAGCTGAGCCGCTTGAATTTTTCTAAGTTGTGGTATTTCTGAACTTTTAAGTTGTCAGACTGGTTTACTGGTGAAGTGAAAAGTTAGGGAAATCTTAAAATTACAATGCTTCATTATTCCACAGTATTCTTTATTCAGTAAGCTAACCTTATTCAGATTATGTGCTATTAAGATATATTACTTTTGTTAATGTACAAACTATTTCAGTTTTTCAGGATTTCAAGAATTACTGAAGAGAAAAATCAGTGCTTACCAGAACAGTGGGAGGGCATAACCAAGTACTGAAAATAAGCTGAAAACCATTTTGTTAAACAAAAAAACGAAAATCTTTTGACACCAGCTCTTGCAAGTAATGTGTTAAAATACCCATCCGGGTTCATTTATGTAAAATGTTGTTTTAAACAGAGTCTGTTCCTGCGTAAGGACTGTCCAAGTCTGTAAGACAGTGACTGGCCTTGCCTCTCTGAAGCCAAAGGGGAAAGCTGCCTCTTAGGACATACAATTTCATCTTTACCCTGGGGTTTTGGGTAAATTTGTGCAGTACCTCTCCCCAGGAAAGCTGGTCCCCCAGGAGAGCTGGTCCCCAGGAAAAGCACTAAAATCACACAGTGTAGTCCGACAAATGTCTCTGTTTTGCAAGAGTAGTGATTTTGAAATGTAGTAACTTTTTCTGCTTTGTTTTAGAATAGCAAAGCTGCTTTCTGGTGAGAGAGTAGGTTTATTAGAGCTGCTAGTGAAAGAGGTACTAACTGGTTCTTCAGCTTGTGAAGAGAATTGCTTCCCAGTTTTCTGGTTGAGTTATTAGAAGTAATATTAAGCTCTGCACTAAACACAAATGGTAGAGGATATTAGCTGATAAGGGTAAAGGCTGGCAAAGTTTGTATGGTGGAAAGTGATGTTATGATTTTCTGGAATCAGGAAATATTCTCAGGTAAACTTGAATTTCTATGTGTGCTACTTTGCACCAGTGAAGTGGGTAGTCACTTTGAATCAATGACACCCTTATGCAGGGCTACAGATGTTTTCATTTTTTGGTGAAAACACTAGGAGGACCATAAGAAAGATTAGTAAGTATAAGGACTGAATAATGATTCTGGTTAGTTACAGATTTTGTTAGTGTTTGGGCAGTGGGTAAAGCATGTGGTGGGATTTTTTTGATAGTTCTTTAGAAGGGAAAAGGGAACAGGTTTCTGAAGACATGCAGGAACATCATTATGGAAGACTGTGCTGTCCAGATCTGGACAAATGCGAAAGTGTCTGAGACTGTGTCCCAGAAGCTGTTCTGGGGAGCCCTCTTGCTAGCACTGCTTCTGCTTTTGCACCAAGGGAAGCAGTGGCACAGTTGTGTTGCACAGGGAGCACCACTGAGACTTGGCTGCCACTTCCACCTTGGCTAGGTTGCACTGCCTTGTTATGGCCACCAGTGTCTGCCTGATGGCTCAGTCAGAAATGACTGATTTATTTTGTTTGTTCTAGCCCTTACTCCAGTAAGTCATGCATAGCTGCTCCTTTCTGGACCAGTGAGTACCATACAAATCACAAATGCAGTCTGGTTGGTTTTTCTTGTGCATGGATGCTCCAGATGTCAGGCATTTGCATGATCGTTTTCTGCCCTTTTTTTCCCAGTCATTCATTCTTATGTTTTTTTAATGTATGGTTAAGAGATAACAGGCAGAGAGAGGATGAGTCACCAAGCTGAACTAGTCCAGTGCCTCTTTAATGAGACTTGCTTCAGTTTTTGGGACTCTATGGACAGATTTGATACAATAGTCTCTTCTGGATTAGAAAGCTTTGTTAAAAAAACTCCACAAAGTATGTGTAGTGGGAATGCAGAGCATGTTCCTTTGCAGAACTGGGGCATTGGAGAGATAGGGCATGTAGGGGTCTTTGGAACAAAATATAAGACATAAGCTTATTATACTATTTTTCTATAATGAAATGGACTGTTTTTCTCAGTATCACACATGCAGAAAATTTCACCTCTGTGAAATGTGTGATACTGAGAAAAAACAGTGTAAACATCTTACAACAGCAGTCCAGAGTAAGAGTCTCAGAGTGTATAGGAGTCTGAGTTTACAGGGCTGTGCTAATATCAGTGATGCTGAGTAACAAAGTGATTAGAATGTTGCTGCTGTAGAAAAACACATCAAGCCAAAGTTTGTGCCAGATAGAAAAACCATTCTTTCACTAAAGAAGTCACAAATCTTCTGAAATGATTTAATGAATAATGTATTAGGAATACAAAATGGAGACTGTAGGACAACCGGAAGTATCAAGTGTGATATTTCATTACATTTTGAATCTCCTTTGGTTGGACCAGTAACTAATTCCACTTAAGTTTGCTGTTTGCACAATTATTTTTGTTTCTGCAGGATTGTACATCTATATTAAGTATAGTTCAGTGTGTCTGTGGGGATTTCAAATATTTTCATCCCTGAACTTTCTGATTAAGCATTACTTACTGCTATATAAATAAGGAATTAATGAAAACACAAAACAATAATTTACTCAGTTCATTACAACTTTTTTTAAAAGTTGAAATGCATCAATAAAATTTAGCATCTGTTTTTGTAGCTAATTTTGGTGTTAGATGTTGATGTGTGAAAGGGTTGCTCATATATCAGTAAATATTGCAAGTTGGAACCGAGCCAGTGTAGCTTTAGGAGGTTCATACTGAATTTTAATACAACATACTCTTTAAAAAAACTTGTTTTTGTGTAAATACATTAATTACAGGTGTTTATTTTAGTCTTATTCCTGGTTCATTACTGGTTGAATATAGAAAATATTTTGCAGTACTCTTATGTGACATAGTGGATCTGAAATGAATAGTAAAGGAAAACTACATTGATTCTAAGTATTTAATATTGTAATTTCATTTTATTCTGCTACAGCGACATAAAAAATATTTCACCAGATTTCTCTAGGCTTGTGTTCCTTGACAACATTGGGATTTAGAGGAGCCTAGAAATATTAAGTGTATACCTACCACATTATATTACATTGCATCTGCTAGAAGAATGTTTTCCCAGCAGCTCAGGTGGTTTAATACTTCAAATTGATGTGACTTCTGTGGTACATATTGCAATTTCACAGCAGCATAAGTTCACATCTGTGATAAATAAGGGAGCTGTTAAAAAAACTTTCATTAAATCAAATTATTGTCCAGTTATTCTTTGTAATAGCCAAGTGGTCAGAAAATACTAAGTGGCTGGTGCATTCATTCTGAGATGCCTTTAAAATTGTTATTATACAACTACATTTCCTGGTGGCATGTGTTGCCTGTAGTTGTTGCTGCAATGAGGGAAACTCCTAGTAAGATTTTTTTTAAGTTTAGTTTTGACTGAAATGCTCATATTGTTAAGACCGAACAGGTTACACTGGCTGAACTGGTCTGTCTTACCCACAGAGGCCAGCAGGCTGCATGGATTTAAAATTAATGCTCTACTGTAGGTGTTTCAACACATATATACTACCAGTGCTTTTGCTTGGAAAGGGTAGGGTTGTTTCTTCTCTGTAAAATAAAGCTTCTAGAGCAGGAAACCCCAGGGAGTGCAAAGAGATCGTGGTGACTTCTTATGGAGTGTGAGACTAGCTTGGACATACTGTTTACTCTTAACATAGACATGCAGCCCCAGGAAGTCCTCTCCTCACAGACCAGCAGGCACAGAAGAGGGAATTGGCTAGAGGTGCTTAATAGCTGTAGTTCTCTGTCCAGCCACCACTGGGCAACCCTTCGGTGCCGGCTAGCTTGCCCTGGAGTGCTGGAGAGAGCCACGAGAGTGGCCACCCGCGGGTCTCTCCAGAGACTGCTGTCGGGTGGTGGTGAGGGCAGCTGTGTGGGTGAAGCTGTGAATAAATGGCTACTAGGATCCCAAAAGCAAAGAACGAGGAGCTGCACACTTCGCCTGGAGTTCCAAAGGGTTTTAATCCTCAAAGGGGTCAGGACGAAATGACAGCAGTGGCTCGGCAAAGGTTTAAGAACCCTTTGCCTCAGGGAGGTGGGAACATATAGTAACCAATAGGGGAACAGAAAGGGAATGATCACACACTTAATATAACCAATAAGAGTAATACAGAGGTGGGAGACAGCTCATACAACAAATCATCAGAGGGGAATAGGGTGATTGGCACAGAAGCTTCTTGAACAGACTGGGCAGGGTAAGCATAACTGACAGGGAAAAGGGGCAGCAAAACCAGGAATGACACAGCAAAAATAGGGGAAGGGAGGGAGGAGCAGGTTGATGGGCACCCTGAGTGGCAGGAAAACTTTGAGAAAAACAACTTGGGAGAAACCAGTGTGAGGGGAAGAAATAGGGAGAACATGGGGCATACCAGTATAACAACTGACATAAAACTATTAACTTTTAAAATACAGCAACAATAAAACTTAACAAAAACATGCACCATCACAAATGGCTCACCCTGATAGTATCTGACAGCAGTTCAAAAGATAGAACATTCATTTTTGCTATTTTTGTGCTATGTTGCTTACTTAAGATTAGGCTGATAGCTTCGGTGAACTAATTCTTAACTCAGAAGTTTAGGTGTTACTCTGTAAATTTGAACTCTTTAAATATACACAAGTAGTTTTGGGGATTTTTTTCCCATTAGAAAACTATTTATTATTTTAAATCATTAATTTGTTAAGTAGTAATTGGGAGAAACCTATCCTCTTCTCAGAAGCTGGTTGAGTGGAGAAAGGAGTAAGTGATTTTATTTGTTGAAGAAACACATTAATGTAACACTCTTGCAAGACATAAAAGGGAAAAGACCTTTGAGATTGAAGGTAAAGATCCTATCTTATTTCTATCTGTCTTTGTGATTTTGGTCTTGTAAAACCAGTGTTAATTGAAACCACTGTATTTGCATCTCTTGATTTGCAGAGTGATGATAAGTCTGGTCACCCACTAAATTTCCGAGTGTGCTTCCAGAGACAGAACTAACAGTCAAAGCTATCCTAGTTTAGTGGCAGCAGTTTGCATAAAAATTACTTTGTAGATAGGAATATTATGAATAGGAATGTGTAGATAGTCTAAATTGGGAGTGGAGTGGCTGGAGAGCAGCCCTGCAGAAGGGGACCTGGGGTGCTGGTGAATGGCAGGCTCCACATCTGTCAGCAGAATGATAGGTGTCATCTGGGGTGCATCTGCAAAGCACAACCAGAGAGTCAACAGAGGGGATTGTCTTCTGTATTTAGTGTTGATGGGGGCTCACTTGGAGCACTGGGAGCAGTTCTGGGCCTCACACTTCAGGAAGGATGTGAAAGCACTGGGATGAACCCAGAGGAGGGCAGTGGACCTGGTGGGAGGGCTGGAAGGGGTGTCCTGTGAGGGGCTGCTGGGGAGTTGGGGTTTGTCCATTTTGGAGAAAAGGAGGCTGAGGGGTGACCTCACTGCTCTCTGCAGCTTCCTGGGGAGGGGAAGTGGAGAGGGAGGTGCTGATCTCTTCTCCCTGGGATCCAGTGACAGGATACAGGGGAAGGGCTCACAGCCGTGCTTGGGGATGTTCAGACTTGACATTAGGAAACATTTCTTCATTGAGAGAGTGTTTGAACACTGGAACAGGCTTCCCTGAGATGATGCCGCAAACCTGTCAGTGTTTAGCAGGCATTTGGACAATGCCCTCCAAAACATGCTTTAGTTTTTTGATTAGCCAGTTTAACATAATGATTTTTGTAAATCTCTTCCAACTGGAATATCCTAGCCTAGCCTAGCCTTAGGGAAGTGAAGCCAGGCTCAGTATGGGAGTCCAAATGCTTCAAAAGTCATGTCACTGGTGGTTTTTTTGGGATCAATAAGAACTATTGTATGAGGAAGTGATTTTCATAAACACCTATGGTATTTATAGCATTATAGTATTAAATATGGAATTTAAGGAGATAATTTGGGTCAGGAAGGTCCTGAAATCAGTTAATTGGGTAATATAGAGTAATCAATTACAGAGCAAGTTCTACAACCTGTGTCTTTCCTATTGCACAATGAAAAGCTGGGAAATTGAACAAACTGTGAGGAAATAGAACCGGAGAAGTCAGAAGGGTGCCTCCAGAAGCAGGGTGCAATGATTTTTTTCTCAAGAACTAACTGCAAGTTGCATAATGTACTGTGTTTGGAATCAATTAACATAAATATACATAATTACATTAGTTTGATGTATAAAAGTAGGGTTTTTTTCCATCATATCTAGCTTTTAAATTATTTGCTGTAATTTAAGTGTTTAGTCCTTACTAAAATTCAATTGAGATTAAGACCATGTCCCACTAGTATTTGCTCCAGTTTCAGTCCGTGGAGCAGCTGAGTCAAGTTTTATGATTCTCTAATGTAAAAACACTTTATTGTATTGTAAAAATACATTTCTAGAAAAAGAGCTATTTAAAAGCCATGGCCATCTCATTCATGAGCGTAAAGAATGTGTTCAGTACTGTAATGTAAGCAAATAATGTAATGGAGTATTCTTTTCCAGGCACAATTAAATAATGCTCTGTGAAAAGTTGTATCTCCGAAGTTGAAATAAATAAGGAAGTGACTGTATTGGAGTTTTGATATTGATAAACAAATGTAAAGACAGCAAAAACTTCAGAAATTTTCTCTATTGTTGAAAATGCTGAAAATATGTGTAGATGGAAAGATAAATGCAATTCTGGAAAATTATTGAAAAACTGCAGTCATAAACAATGGCAAATGCATTGTAGATCACTAAAAGCATTGACAGCTTTATAGTTTAGTGCTGGTATTTACAAAAATAAAAGTTTCTAAATCAAACTGAAGAAAAAAAGTTTTTTCTGTCTTAAAAATTATTATATGCTCAAGATTTGCATACTTAGGGGAGGATCGTTGCTTCCTTTAAAAAAAAATAAAGAAAAATAGCAAAAGCTCTGATTCTCCCTTCTGCTTTCATTTAAAAATTTTCTGAAATCAAATACTGTGATACTTAGTGAGATACTAATCCAGAAAATTGCAGTAGCTCTGGAGCCAAGCTGCTTAGTGTTCTGTGGGACCTCACCTGTTCCCTCCTTAACCCTAAACCCATAAGGTTGCTCCTTCTCTGTCGCTCCTCATCCATCTTGAGGCAGCGCTCCATGCACTCCAGCTGCTCGCTCATGTAAAGGGCTACTCCTCCTCCTTGACTTCCTGGACTGCTTTTCCCTAGGAGTCTGTACTCTCCTGCATGGCTCCAGTCCTGCCTCCATGATCCTGACAATATCCTGGCCCTACAGCTGCACACAGACAATCAACTCACCACGTGTATCGCCCACACTGCGTGCAGTAATACACAGGCATGTCATCCCAGCATGCTGAGGTCCTGGAAATGATTTGTGGGACTTTTCTCACATTGGTGCTTTTCAGGAACCTTCTTGCCCACCTGCACCAGCTGTTTTGTTTTCTTTGTGATTGATCCCTTCCCATCCCTTTCCTTAGCAGTCTCCTTCCTCAGGACTGTGGGTCACCATCTCCATCCTGTGTAGTTCCTAGTTTAAAGTCCTCCTAATGAGTTCAGTCGTCTTACTGACAAAAATAATTTTACCCTGCTTAGGAAGGGGCTTCCTATCTTTCATGCAGATGGTGATCTACAAAAAGGGTCCCATGGCTGTAGAATCCAAACCCCTGTGGCCAACACTGGTTCTGCAGCTACTTACTGGCCTGTATTGTACTGACAATCCTCTCCTTGCATGCTTTCCCTTCACTGGCAGGATTAAGAAGGACACAGCATGGTCCCTCATGGTTTTCATGTCTGCCCCTAGAGCTCTGTAGTCACTTTTAGTATTGTCTGGCTTTCCCCTGGCAGCGTCATTGCTGCCCACATATCTTATGACATTGCCTCTGCTGCTCTTCCCTGTACTTACCTATACCCAGAAATTTGGATGGATTTGCTTTTTGCAGTCCCTGAACTAGAAGAGACAGTTTTGTTCCTGGCATATGTTTTAGTCCTCAGTTTCTGTGGATTGTTAGCCACAGTTTTATTTATGTATAAACACTTTCTGCCTTCTTGTTATTCTTGTAAATATTCAGCTTGTCCTTCTGTTTTTCATTTTGTTTGTCTGGTTCCACAGTTTTAGCATATTTAGGTTTCTCACTGTGTTTCTGTTGGAGGGATGTAACCATATATTGTGACATCAGATGTGTCATTGGCTTATTTTGAAAATAAACTAAATTAATTGTCAAAAGCTGGTCTAGTGTAATGTTGTGTCATTGGAGTATCTACATGGGATGGCATTCATTGTGCACTGAAGCCAAAGGTCACGTTTCAATACCAGGAGCTGTAAATCTAGAAATTTAGTTTGTCTGTTGTGAGCTAACCCTTTATAATGATCTCTATTGCCTCTGAATATTTTGTCATCACTTCAAAACGACTGAAGATCTAGCTGGAAAGAGTTGTAAGAGGGGAAAAACCTGAACTCACTGGCACAATTATTTCTTCTAAAACCAAAATATGTGTGAAAACTTTTTCTATCTGCAGTGTTTATTTTTTTAAGGTCAGCTTCCCTGAGGCATTTGCACTGTACATTGATGCTGATTTAAAAAAAAAGATGAAGTGAACATTATGAGCTGAAATTCTTCTTAATTTATTATCCCATCCAGTATTTTTTCTTCTATTCTAGGTGATGGTTAGGCCACAAGAGTCTAATAGTTATGATTGCAAGAACTTCGGATTAGCAAATCTGCCTTTTAATTAAAAATAGACTAAAACATTCTTTTCCTGGATGGCTGTGTTGTACTGTATGCAATAAAATCTTAAATGAGTTTCTATTAGAAATTGAAATACTAGACTCCAGAATGAGTGAAAAAGAATGCCAGCCTTTTCTTTGTAAATATAAAACTTTCATAATTGAATTTTGCAAGCTTCACAGTACAGCTTATAGTGTGACATATTGTATATCTGTCAGTTTCTGTTAACATTAAACAGTTTTATCAATGGCTGATGGCAGTAGAATTATAATTAGATCTATTTATGAAATTCATTGTAGATATAAAGAAAATTGGATGTTTTCCTCTGTGCTAATTGACATGTAGAACAACTGTGTATGCTGCCTCACTGCATTTTGCTACTTTAAAAACTAAATTACAATATGAAAATAGTACTGTAACTGTGTTCCCTGAATTAAATATAGATCTAAGGCTCTATTTTAAAGTTGAGTGAATATGATAATTTGATTTATGTCACAATTAGTTGAGGTGTTCTGCTGAGGAATAATGTATAGCAAAGGTATTTAGTCCTTAAAACAGATGGGAAAATCAGATAGTTTAGATGTTAATGAGGTTTCTGAAAGAGATATAGTATTACTAAATTGCTAATTACAGGGATTTGATAATTTTGGTGTAAATTTTCAGTTTAGTTTAACTGTTGAAGGTGGTTTGTTGCAATTCACAGGTCACAAGCCCATACTGATGGTACATGGTATGATTTCGGATGTGCTGATATTTCATAAGCTGAAAACTGATAAGGAATGTATTTTAAACACATGCATAGACAACTCATAGCTCTTAAAAGTATGACATGTGAAGATAATTTGATTATTTGATCTAGGGCATGCTTAAGTAGGAAACACAGAATAACCCAAGAAATAATGCAGCATTTTTGCCTGTGCTACGACCTTGCCTGACTCTTCTGGCTTCCCTGAACAGCTTGTCTCACTATGGACTGGCAAGCATAACATTTCAGCCTTGGCTTCCAACAGCTTTGTCCTCTCTTTTTTTGTCCAGTCTTCATCCTGTAACTGTACATGACCTGTTTCCTTCTCTTCCAAACTGTCTTCAGTCACCTTCTAGTATTTCCCTGTGCTCCACACACCTCTCCTTCTCCAGAAAGACCGTATGGTGTTTATGTTTTAGTCTGAAGATGACCAAATTGACTCTCTAGCATACTGTATTTAGAAACAAGTCTGTATGATACTTCTCTATCATACTCTGAAATCAGTTGAGGTTTTCTGGTCAGGAATAATGTATATACAGGAGGAATTTAGTTCCTAAGGCAAATGTGAAAATAGGATTTTATACTGTCCCATTATGTTGTTGTGTTGGTGTCAGACATGCAAACTTAAGGGGGGTATTTAACTTCTGGGATATTATTCTGAGGTATTGGATTATTTTTCACCTCATAAATGGTCTACATTTTATTTAGAAATAAATAGTTTGGGCTTTTTTGGGGGGGAAATAAAAAAATTGGTCTCCTCATGAAGCATGAGTTTAGATGGTTTGCTAAAGACAAAACCTGCTATGTCTGGCTAAAGTTTAAAATAGACTTGTGAATGTTATCTCTCCAAAACAGTTCTACAGAAATTTTTAAAGTAGATTGTTTCATTCATACCTACATGAAAAATTATTCTCTGGTGATGGCTCTGGAGACGTGTTTTGTCTTTGTTGTACAGAGTAACTCAGATAAATTGTAGTGTAAGAAATCTGTACCTGCCATGTACAAAATTAGGTCAGCAGTTGGATTGTTCTCAATTAAATGAAAGACATAATATCCCTTTAAAGTGATTTTTATTAATCTGTGTTTGAAATGCAGCTGACAGTGGTGTGAAGTAGCAAGTGTCTAGAGAACCATAGGAGAGTGCAAACTGATAGAAATGTACTTTGGCTTCATGATAATTTGTTATCTAGGGAGTTCCTGAGTCAGAAGTGCTGTCCTAGTTCTTAGTAGCTCTTCAGGATTTTTTTCCCCATACACTTGTCCTTCATTGTTAAACCACATACGGTTTTTTTTGCTTATGATAACTTTTTCTGAAAGAATACATGGGTTAGCTGCATGCTCATTGAAGAAAGTCTTTGTTTTTACTCTTTCCATGTAATGCCATATAATGTATGATTTTTGCATTGAAAGAGGTTGTGCAGGTCTGTTAACTGTGTCTCTTCTTACATGTTCCTCCTCAGACTCCTAGCGCTTCAGGACCCTGCACAGTAGTAATTCTTTCTGCATTTGTCTTGTTTCCTACCTTTCTGATGGTAATGCCCTTTTTTAAACCTTTTGCATGTCAGATATATCCTCCTTGAGGTCAACAAATTGCATCCTTTTTAGTGGATTTAATCAGTAGCATAACAACCCAGTCTCCTTTGCTAAATAACATTCAGCAGCAGCTGAACACTGAGTTTATATTTCCATCAATCTTGCTGTACCGACCCCAAGATCTCATTTGTGTGTGCATTTGGATTACTAAACTGGAATAACTCTTTTCCCATGTGCACCTCTCTAAATATTCACTCTATAATTTACTGTTGTTTTAATCAGTACCTCTCAAGGTTTCTGTGTTGGTTTTGCATGGCCTGGTTTTGGTAGCAGGGACTCCACAGAGGTGGCTTCTGTGAGAAGCTGCCAGAAGCTTCCACCATGTCCAGCAGAGCCAATCCCTGATGGCCCTGAAGATGGACATGCTGCTGGCCAAAACTGGGCCCATTAGAGAGGTTGGTAACACCTCTGGGATAACATATTTAAGAGGAAAAACAAAACAAAGGGGACACAGTTTTTTCTACCCAGAGAAGAGGAGGTCAGAACACATGAGGGAAAACAACATGGAGGCACCAAGGTCAGTGGAGAAGGCAGGGGAAGAGGTTTTCNCCAGAGCTGAGATTCCTCTGCAGGCTGTGGTGATGACCATCGATGGTGAAGCAGCTGTGCCCCTGCAGCCCATGGGTCTCTGGGGAATGCAGAGATCCACCCACAGCCCATGGGGGAGGCGCCCATGCTGGAGCAGGTGGATGCCTGGAGGAGGCTGTGATCCAGTGGGAGATCCAGTGGAGAGAGGGCCCTTGCTTCCAGGCTGGAGCAGCCTGTCCTTGGAGGACTGGCCCCTGTGGAAAGACAGACCCATGTCACAGCAGTTTTGGGAACACTGGTAGCCAGTGGGAGAAAATCACATTGCGGCATTTCCAGGGGAACTGCTGCTTGTAAGAGTGGACCCACACTGGAGAAGTTCATGGAGAGCTGTCTCCTGTGGGAGGGATCCCTCAGCCTCACAGGGGAAGGACTCCTCTCCTGGAGCAGTGGAAGAACCCCTTGGGTGATGAACTGACCAAAAGTCCTACGCCCTGTCTCCCTGAACTGTCTGTGGGAAGGAGGGAGGAGTTGGAGGGAAAAAGCTGTTTTTAAGGACTTCTTTGATTTGTCATTATCCTCCCTGATTTTGTTAGTAATAAATTTACTTTGTTCTTCTAAACTGTGAGCCTGTTTTGCTTCTGGAGTGTTTCTTTCCATCCTTATCTCAACTCATGAACCCTTCATTAAATTATTTTATCTCTGCCCAGCTGTGGCAAGGTAGGGGTAGGGTGGGCGAGCAGCTTTTGTGGGTGCCTGGCATTTGGCCAGTGTCAAACCAGAACACTTTTTTCACAGTTCTTCACATTTGGTTTCCGTTTGCTACTTTCAGACAGCATCTTCTTCATCATTGTTTTCATCACCTCATCTATCAGTGTCCAGCTGTGATTTTCCTGGGACTCTCCACTGAGTGCCTACTTCCTCCTGTATAAACTAATCATAATATTTTAGCTAAGACTTTCTCAAGTACCATAGAAGTTTCAAAGCTAAGCACCATCCAGTCCTCATAATTTGTTCTCATTTCATTTATTCTCAACAACCTCTTTTTCTGTCACCTCAGAAAAAAGAGATTCATTGCCTCTTTCACGAAGTAATATTTCATCTTGGGATTCTCTGAAGGTCTCAGTTAGTGTTCAGAGAAGGAAAAAAAAATATTTTCTTGTACCAGCTCCTTTTATATGGTGACTGTCATTTACTTTTTCTGACAAGGTTGCTGAATCCAATGTATATGAAAGAGGATTTGTTACCGGCTTTCCCTCAACTTTTTTTTAGCATGCCTTTAATGTTGCTCTGTTTTGATTTATTTGAGTTCACAGTCCCTTGTGACATTCCTTATATGACACAGCTCTTCAAGGTCTGCTTTCAGGCAGTGTTTTGCCACTTAGCTATGAATGCTGCCATTTTCTTTTTTCTCAACTGCTTTGTGATGAGTAGTAGACATGTTTTTTCTTACCTAAATTATTATAAGTTTATAAGAAATGCAGTGATCTGAATGAGATTTCTTTAGGTAGCATATGTTTATCTGTGCAGGTAGTTGTGACTCTGGACTTGATACTTGCAGATATAAGATTCATTTAAAATGGCCTTAGTTCCTGAAAAAGTAATGAGATACTTGGTAAAAATCAAGAAGACAGCAAGGATGTCATTAAAAGCTTATGTGTCTGTTCTGGTTGTGGCTGAAATAGAGTTGATTTTCTTCACAGTAGCTGTTGTGGGACTACAGTTTGGATTTGTGGTGGAAAAAGTGTTGACAACATACCCCACATAGCTGTGCAATTTCTGTGGCAAAGAATGGAATAGGTGATGTCATGAAGCTCTGCAATTCAATCCTCAACTGGTCCTTGTCAGCTTGAACTCGAGGACTTCCAGTCTCAGTGGTGCAAAGCTGACGCTGTAGAGCCAGACCTCCTGATCAGGATATCAATGTGATAGGGTAATGTTAAGGTGTAGGAGAGAATCTGCCCATTTTGAGCAGGAGTAACAGTGTGAGGGTTCAGTTGCTCATATGTAAACTGACTGCATTATTGCTTTATTAGGATTATATGTAGCAGTAGGAATGCTTGAATACAAAAAAATAATATATTTTTAGTGAATCTAGTGTTGGAGGACATCTCTTTCTCTTCTAAAAATATTATTTTGCAAATGAAAGAAAAGCTGTGAGATAGTAATGCATCTGAGATTTCTTTCTTGTTGATAGTTGAATTTTTTTTATACTTGTGTATTTTATATATTTTTGGATAAGGAATTCTTACATTTCTACATTTCTGCTCAAAGAAAATAAGTTCTCTTATTTTCTTTTTCTTACTAAGTTTATTAATCAGAAAACATAGACATTTGATCATACTAATTATCTGGTAGTGGTTGGATTTTACCTTCCTTGGAGAAGTACCTTAAAAATTACTGTAGAAAAAGGGGCAAACCTGTCAAAAATTTACCAGGTTTGTCATCTATAGGCCTGTATACTTTTTAAATCACCATGTGCATTTTTGTTTTGTTTTCTCTCAGGAAAGGAGACAGAGAAAGCCAAAGATCGGTGTGAAAAAGCCACTATGAAACTTCATATGTTGCATAACCAGTATGTGTTGGCATTGAAAGGAGCACAATTACATCAGCACCAATACTATGATACTACACTTCCTCTTTTACTTGATTCACTACAGAAGATGCAAGAAGAAATGATTAAAGCCCTGTAAGATGTATTCTTATATATTTCTAACTTGAAAAATTTCGGTGTATAGTATTCTAATTAATTTATAAGAATAGTTGGAAATAAGAAACTGTGATTAATTACTCATGTATCAGGGGATAACAGTTGAAAAAAGTATCCAGTTGATGCAGACGGTAGTTGTGAGTGCTTAGTTAAGCCTACCAACAAGACACCATCTTCTTATAAATTCCTACAGATTGACTGTGGTATTTATATTTGAGCTCATGATTATTCCTTCAGCTTATAGACTGTAGCAAGGTTGTTGCCTCTCTGGTAGTCATTATTATAAAATTCCACCAGCAACAAATTTGGTTTAAACTGCCCAACTGTCTTGACAGTTATTGTGAAGGAGCGACAATCAGATGCATAGGTAGTGGTATGGATGGGAGAATGAGCAGGATTATATAAACTTGATCTCACTCTAAGGGGTCTCCTCTTAAAAATACTATGACCTCTTTCCTAAAAGATCATTTTTACATCATCACAGAATACATGAGAAGTGATTATATCTGAGAAAAGATATTCATGACTTTCAGCCCTCCTTTCTGGTTTGTAACCACCATGCTACCTCTTTGTTTTAGCTTAAGAAAAGGGTGGTTACCTTTTTTTTGTAAGTGTTCTTAATTTAGATGTGAAACACTCTTCTTTAATTCATTTTCTTGCCTATTCTGGAGTCAGAATTTGTCTTGATTTCAGTGCACAGGAAGTGAGGGAGAGTTGGGGATTCCACACTTTGTATGGTGCAGGTATCATTAGCTTCCCTATGCAGTAGCATTTTAATTTTTTTCGTTCAGGTGCTGGTATTGAAATAAACCTTTGTAGTACTCCCTGTACAGTCTGTTTAATTTTGTATGTAAGATCACAGCAAAAGGCTACAGTTAAATGGGTGTGCTCTAATTCAGGTGATTTTTTTAGAATCCTGAGCTATAATAATTAACTGAGGAAATTTATGATAAAATAAGAGCTTATTGAAACTTATCTTTGCTCTTCCTGGAGTAAAAACCTGTAAAAATACTTTGGTCACTACATAGACTTTTTTGTGAGTTCTTAATGTATTGGAAAATTATTCTATTATAATAACTTTGGTGCACACATAGAGATGCTGATTTCAGGTGTAGAGCTTAGTGTGATAACCTCTGTGGAACAAGAGTCTTTGAGAAACTTGAGTCTTTGAGAAACTTCCTCAATAACCCTAAATTTGCAGGTGAATTAGTTTTTTAAAGAAGTAGTATAGATTAATATTGTTGATGATTTTTTCCTCTTTTTGGTCATTGTAATTAGTATAGATTCTCTTTCTCTAAGATATGGCATTGCTTAGTTGATGTTCAGCTATCTTTTCATCACACTCCATAAAGTATTTTCTGGAACTTTTTCACATGTGATATTCTCAGAAAATACATGATTTAAAGCCTTCTGTTGTCTGTTTTCTGCTCAGAACAGGTGCACTGAAAAAATCCTATTACACCATTTTTTTTTACAGAGCACCATTTTTTTTTACATAACTTGAGATCTCATCTCGGAAAAATGCTTTTACACTTTTTCCTCTGCAGATGTGACTAGCCAAAATTCATCAGTGTTTTTTTAGTGGTCACCATGCTTCAGATCCTGGCAAACTAGCAAATTTATCAAATATTAAAATCAAATAGGAAATAATTACAAAGGTACATGATGAAGGAAAACTAGAAGTTAAGGAGAATAGAAGGGTGTTCCGAGTATGTGTCACTGGATGCTATTAAGAGTAGTGTCACAATACCACCTCTTCCCTCTGCCATTCACTTTTCATGTGGTTTTTCCCTCTCTTGCAAGCAGATAAAGACAAGATTGGATGGCTTCTACTTTCTCACAGCAACTTATTGGTTAATTTTCTGTCCACTTGCAAATATATGCTTACTTGTGATTTTTGCCTAATTTTATCTGAATGACAAATAATATATATGAAAGATATGTTAGAACAAGATGGAAAACCAGTGTTGAAGGGAAATGCACACATTTCTGTAAATTGTTTTGCCTTGTTCCAGAATATATTTTGTCATGAAACATGAAAATCTTCAGTGTTATAAATGGGTAACGTGATGATTGTCTCTCACAATTAAGAGATGAGTATTGTGTGTATGTTAAGAGAAGTTTTGTCGGTGTATGGTTATGTTATTGTAGTTTGTTTGGATACCTCCTGTTCTCCCCATTGTCCCCTTTTCCTCCCTGTATTGTTGCCGTGGGACAGCCTTGGTTGTCAGGGTTGTCCAGGACATGTGGAGGGAGGCTGTGTACATGTGCCCCTTGCATGGGGCAGTTGGGAATAGGAAAAGCTTGTTACTAGGAAGTGTGGCATGACAATACCTGAATTCCACTCAGGAAAGCAGTCTCTACCAATGGATGGTGAAGAAGAGTTGACTGACAGACTTTGGGAGGGACCAGGGTTGGCTGACACAACCCCGGTGTATAAAAGGCGGAGCAGCCACTTTGTGGATGAGCTTCTGGCAGTTGGCCATGCTCCAAGCACTGCCCTTTTATCTGTATCAGTCCTTTGTTGTGTTTGTTGAGATTTAAGAAACCTTTGAAATTTTAACGTGAGTGGTTGTTTCTCACATTCAGTGTAGGTTATGACAAGCATGGCAAGTCCTGTGTGGAGCATAATCACTGAACTCTATACGTTCCCTTTCCTTGTAATCTCTTCAGTTTTTAGTTTAGTTATGCTGTGTGTTGGTGCACTGAAATCAACAGAAGGAGCATGGTCTCAAGAGACTCTAGGCAGCCTAAGCCTGTAGAGGAAAGGCCTCAGGTGATGCATTGTTTCATTGAATAATATATTGTCATATTTTTCCCTTTTTAGCCAGTTGGAACAAGACTTTGTAGAAACAACAAATTGAAAATTTGAAGCATCTTCAATGCCATCTATGCCTTCAGTGCCATGTTATACACTAGACTTTTTTTTCCTCTCTAGAAAAGGAATCTTGGATGAGTATAGCGAGATCACCAGTCTTGTAACAGAAGAGATTGTGAATGTCCATAAAGAGATCCAAACCTCAGTGGAACAGATAGACCCTAACTCTGAGTATAATGACTTCATAGATACTCACAGGTAAGCATTTTCATCTCATGTTTCTTCTTGAAAAACCCCGCATTAAACTGCAACTGCTAAAGTGTTCAGAGGAATTTGTTTCTCTTGGTTCCTTTTACGTTGTTACTTATAAAACTTCATCCTAATTTGAAAATTGTTTTACTTTGCACATACAGAAAGCTGGCTGAACAGTCTGTTTGGCTGGCTCTAGAAAAACAAATTTCCAGTTATATGAAAAGAGCCATTACTTTGGTACTGACAGCAGACTACACAGTCTAGACTCAGTGTGAGCCAATTTACTGTTTATTTGGATGCAATTTGCATTCTGGGCTAAACTTGTTCTAGTTTAAAGTCAACTCTAGGTACCTTTGTACTCTGCAGTTATTGCAGATTGAAACTGCAGAGCATGCAGATAGTGCAAGGAAGTTCTTACTTTAAAAGTGTATTTCCCATTTATTGAAATGTTACTCTGTTTTAGTGTATGAAGAAATAACTCTAAGACTTCTTGTATTATCTTTTTGTTGTTGTTATGTGTGAATTGATGGTTGTAACGTGCAGGTTTATGATGGAAGCAAATAAGTCATCCATTCACATTGGTAGTCTTTGAGACCCTTGATTGTGCTGTGAACTTGATTCAAAGAACTGTAGTGCATTTTATTATCTCATGAGATTTTAGAACTATGTTTTTTTTTTTACAGAGAAAGAATATGTATCCAATTGCTACCTATCCTTATATTTCATATATAATTTTAACTATAATCTAATTAATTACATACTTCAAAACCTAATTATTTGCTCTATGATCTACTCAAAGATACATGTTGATTTTGAAATTACAATTATTTACTAAATTAGGTCATCAGAAGTTGTTGAACAAGAAATAGAGTTTGATACCTCTTTACTAGAAGAAAATGAAAACCTTCAAGCTAATGAGATCATGTGGAACAATTTAACAGCAGAAAGTTTGCAAGTCATGTAAGTCTCTACAAATCTTTCATCCTTTGGAAATGCTTTTCTATGTTTTATCTATGCTCACGTAGATCCTTGTATAGCTGTGTCTCCATTTTTAAGGTCCAGTTTCTAAGTGTAGTATTTTCAGGCTACAGACTCTTTCCCATGCTGGTTGTACTATTCTTTGCACAAAATCCTTCTCCTTAGTCTCGTCAAAAACTTGCCATTATTTTCAAAATATGTAATTCTCTGTGCCAGTTAATAAAATGCCCCAAATCGACGATGAGTCCTCATTGGGAAGGTGCTGGTTCATTTTCCCAAAAGGGTTTCCACATTCACTAGGAAAAACGGCAAAATATTTTGATGAAACCACTGAGTAGAGTTATCTGGTCAGTGATTTAAATCACCATGTAGAAAATTTTCATGAATAAATTTATTTCTCTTATTTTTAAGTGTTTTCTTTTGTTTTCTAAAGGAGATTGTTACTCATTATTGTAACCTTTAGGATACATTAACTTAGTAACACAGATGTAGCTGGTGTATAGCATTTCACAGAGCTCTTAGCTGTTCAGGGTGATGAACTACCTCTCTGTGTCCTGTTAATATATTGCCTAGTTAAATATTTTCATTACTTTTACCAAGTTCACCTTAAATCATTTGGTATGGAGAATGAATTGACTGCTGAAATTACTATGTTTGTATATTATCAGCCTCAACTTTTGACATTAAGTGGTCCTGCATGGTCACTTGTGAGATTGCAACTGTTAATCATGCATTAAAAACGGGAAATTCAGAATTTCGTTGGTTGATGATGTTTTGGCTGTGTCTACTGTGTTTCAGTTTGTGTATGACTTACTTGAAATATTTTCCCTTAGAAAGTATAACTGATACAAATAAGACATCAGTGGTATATTGTGGGAATTTTTACATTTTGTTTTCTTTTCTTTAATTTCATTTGCTTAATCAAACTATGATCCTTATTTTTTGTAGGTTTTTCCAAAAAAGAAATCAAAATCAGAGTGAAGTATTTAAAATGTAGACATATTGCAGTGTCTTCTGCAGGTTACTCTGATCCCTGTGTTTTCTTAACATGACAGAAACTCTGGATTTTATTAATTCAATTTTAAGGCTGTTAATCATCCTATTTTTTTCTGCATAATTTGATTACTTTTTATAAATCTATTCTATTAATAAATATTGAAATATTTTTTTAATATCTGCCTCCTTAGCCATGAAGCAGCTTTATCTTATGAAAGGTTCCCATGATAATTAAGCCCCCCTAATTCTTTTAAACATACTTCTCTTTTTAATATATTCTGCATCATTACTATATTGAGATTATTTCTGCCTAAACTTTGAGTTGTTGTACATCTTGATGTACTTCAGCACAGTAGCAAGAAATATATAGATACTGAACCTCCCTTTTCAATAGAATATTAACATTTTTCAAAGATTTTGCCTTTGGCTTGCCTTTTGTATCCAACTATTTAGAAATAAGACAACAGCATATCTAAATAAAAGACATGAAATGTTGCTTTTCTAATAATCATTTCTGATGAAATATATAATTTTGTTATAAATGTATGTCTATATATTTACCTACACATATATATTTTCAGTACAATTTTCATTGTGTTCTGTTGCAAATCTTACATTCATCCACTTGAAGGGTTTTGCAAATTTGAAAGATTTTATGGTGTGGCATTATTTCTGGAACATGAATCAGGTAGCTCTTTTAAGTGTTGCTGTCTTTAAGTTGTTTACTTTTTGGTATAGATTTAGGGTTTTGAGAAAAACAGTCAAACCATATTAGGTCAGAACAAAGACAGACACTCTACTTTCTTCATTCCCATGGAAGACAACAGGGAAAAGTCTTGAGAGGAGAACAAAACCGGGATGATCATACAATGCTATTTCCTCAGCCTCCCGTAATTTTCACCTCTGAAATATTTTAAGATAAATGTCTTTAATGGCCGTGGAGGTAGTTTAAAATATCCTTGGAAGTTCTTTTCTTCCGTGATCATTTTCAGTCAGGTTCAGTGTGTAAAAGTATTTGTTGTCCTTAGAATTTTTGGTCAAGGAATTCCAGAAATTAACTTCCTATTTTGTGAACTTGTTGTTATCTTTTTTCATGTTCTGGCTCTTANAGGTTTTGTTTTAGAAAAGAAGAGGAACAGTCTGTTCCTTTCTGCCTATGATAATGTAATTTTCTGTTCAACTTCTGTTCTGTGATCTCTTTTTCAGAGGAATCTTTTAGCTTTAGTCTGTCCTTTCACAAAGCTTTCTCATCGTTTATCCATCTGGTTGTCTTTATTTGAATGTTTTCAAGGTTACTATATTGGTTTTGAGATGAATGACTAGAGTTTCACGGGTAATCCAGATACACAGTTTAGAGGGAGGCCTTCCAAGGTTTCCTGTGTTCTTACTCTGCTTTGGTTTTAACAAATCCTAGAGAAGTGTTCAATTTGATTTTCTGACCCAAGCAGGTCATCAAACCAGTGTTTTCAGGGAATCATCTACTGTATAGCCAAGATTTTGTTTCTGAGTAGTAGTGGTCATTTTAGACCCATGCTCCATTCTCTACATAAATAAAGCTTTGGATTATTTTTTCTCCACTATATATTTGCCTATTTCCATATGTATTGAAATGATAGCCCAGGTACAGGGTGTCATAAGGTCCAGAATAATCCTTTTTTATTCTTCATATACAGCCTTCCTCCTACCTCAAATAACTTTATATGATCAGCATTCTTTGTCACTTTTCAAACTGTCCTTTTATTTGGGTTATTATGAACATATTAGGCAGTGCAGATTATTTATGAAGCTCCACTATCCCCTGGGACTGTAAAAACTGTTCATTATTATCCTGTTTGTCCTTTTGCTTTTTAATGGAGGTGAGTACCCTTCATTTTTGTTGCAGTTCTTGGTGACTGTCTTTACTCATATATCTAGTTAACTGTGGTTTAGATATGTTACAGTCTTGCTTTAAAGCCACTGCAGCCAAAAAAAAAACCCACCCATATTTCTGTCAACTGTGTATGACTAGAAATTTGCAAGCAAGAGAAGTGTACTACATCATTTATCCATAGTTGATGACTTTTAAAAGATCAACTCTGTACATGATGAAACAATAGAAATTTGGCTTTTGATCTTCGGTATTAAAATCATGGCCTTGGAGCTTTAAAATGCTGCATTATGTTTCTGCAGAGGAGAACTACTTTAAGTATCTGCTAAATAAAATAAGTACACATGGTGGATTTATTGCACAAACATTTAAAACATTCAAAGACTTACATTGATTTATAATCAGTAATATTTGGTTGAATCAGCTGTTTTATTGAGTATGCAATGGAAAAATGACACCTTTGCATACTTGACTGTTTAACGGTTTTAACAACCTGTATTTTAAGGCAGCATGATGAGAAAACTGGTTTTTACATTTTAAGGCAAACTTATATTTATGAATAAAATTTTGATGAAGGGAGGTAGTTAAAAGTCAGTGTTGACTAGCTAACCTTTCTAAGGAATGAATTACGGTGTCTCCTGATAAATATTCATAGATGTCACTGAATAATACTGAGAAATTCTGAAAAGTGTGGCAGAATAAAAGTTTCTGCTTTGAAGAGACACGCATTAAAAGCTGAGAGGAGGCAACCAGAATAGGCTAAAGGTTGTTCAATGAGCATAGTAATATCCAGTTCTTCTGAAATATGAGTTCTCTTAAGATCAAGCATTTATTTTAATTGATAGTTGCAGCAGAACAGAGCTTATAACTAAAGAAATTTGAAAGGAAGCTTTCCAGGTAGGGGTATTGTCTGATTTTTAAAGTGTTATAATGATTAACTGTTAAGTCATAGAAACCCTTTTGTAAACTGATTCTATCCAGAAGGCAAATATGACACCACAAGAAAATTCCTTTGGCAAACTACAGCCAAGATGATACAAGACAGATGCAAAGTTGTCAGCTGTAGCCAGTTTGAAGGGAAGTTCTTGTTTAAACAAAGAATAGAAGTGGAGTGCAAGGAGGCAAGTGGTTTTGGTGTACATGGTAGCTTCTTTTTCTTTTCTCTAAGATAAATAAAAATGTCCTTAAGTATCTCAGAAGTTTCAGGAAGAACTACATCAACTTAATGTTTTAATCTGATGCTGCAATACAAAATATAAAATCTAATATTTTTGAAGTAATGAAATAGTAAAGATATTGTATCTGCATGTATATGCTCATTCCTTCTACTGATGAAGTCTTGTCAGTTTGGTTTTAATTTCATGACTGTTGATGCTGGACCGTTAGATAAAACATATGCTTCCTGTAAATCAGTTGTTAAGCAAATACAGTGTTGATTAAAATTTTGTTTAGAGAGCTGATCAAAAAGCAGCTAAAATTGTTTAAATTGCTTTCTTTAGCAAGGTATTAAAATAAAAAGTTTGCTGGTAATAAGCTGGAGACCCAGTTTAAGAAAACAGAGAAGCATAGAGCATAGAGATTTTGACAGCCTAAAACTAAGAAAAATGTATGTGAAAAGCAGAGCTGTGAGGATGTTACTTTGTCGCAAATGTTTTAAGTATTTATCTCAAAATAAACACATGTAGAAGGTTTGTCTATTAGGAAATAAATTTTGCTTGTTCACTCTGTGACTTTTTTTAGTGATTTTAGTCTCCTAGAATAAAAAGCACAACTGAGTACAGATGATGTATAATCAACATTGTATAAAATACATTGGGAGAAGAGGACTGATTCAGTGTTTAGAACCAAATAACTCAGTTTTGTATATGTGGACACGTGGAATGTGCCTCCTAGATATTTAGAGTTGGGTGTACCACTCCCTGGTCTGGAATGGTTTTGGGCCGTAGATCTGTGCAGTAGTAATTACTACATATATTTTGCTTGTGTGCCACTCATTACTTGAGTAATTTTATTGTAATTGGGCTTAAAAATACAGGGGAAATAAAGTAAGATAGTTAAAAATGTGTAGATAAATGACAAAAAGGAAACAAGATGTACATGCTTATTTCTTTTTAAGAGATTGTTCTGACTTAACAATTTCTTGATTGATACACTTTTTAGATGTTGTCATTATGTGTCACTTACTTGCATTGTTTAGAATGTAAATGTCGTACATGCATGGATTTTTTTTGTTATTGGAGTATTTACCAGGGTAATTGTGAAGTGTCAGTAATGGCTTTAAAGCGTAATACACCTTTTCTGTTAGTGTTGAGTGGTTTTGTACTTTACTTTGAATTAACCATTACCAGAGATTGTAACCTCAAAAGGATAGTTTTAAAGAAAGATACAATCACTATTACAACCGAACGTGATCGTTTGTACATTTGCTATTTCTAGAAGTAAATACCACCCAACTACTGATTCTGTGTATTTATTTAACACACACTTTATTAATTGGAAGGCTTTTGTCTTTCTTAAAGCACCTCATAAATTAGCAATATATTAGGAAGGCATTAATTTGTGGAACTCATCACATATTCTGGAAAAATATTTTCTTGTCAAGAGAACCTGCAGGCAGGAGATCATTCTGTAACCTTGTGTGTATACAGAGGCTCTCTAACAATGCAGATTAACAATGAAAAGGTCTAACGGCACAGAAAAAGAAAAAAAACTCTCACTAAGCACTGAGTAACATTATCTAGAAAATAATACTCTTTTACATCTTCAGGAAAAAGATTGCAATGTTCCCAGATATATACAGTTCATGCATTCAAAGGCTGGGTTTCTGAAATCTGTTTTACAGGTTAAAAACAGTAATAGAAGAACTGATGCAGACACAGCAAACCCTTCTGAGCAAAGAGGAACTTGTTTTGGAACTAGAGAAAAAAATAGAAGAGTCGTCTAAGACATGTGAAAAGAAATCTGAGTAAGTTGAAATTAAATTTCAAAATACAGTAATTTGAAGGGAAAAAATGTCTATTATGCAATTCCTAAAACTTAATTAAGAAATAACCTTTGCTTACATTGTTCTGCTTTTGTGTTTAGCAACTGCTGTGTAAAACAACAGTAAGTTGTTTCTCGTCTCTAAAATAAGCCTTGCCCACTGCAGACCCCAACTCATTGAAGAGCTGAGCGTCTCCATAAGTTTAATGTAATTGTCATAGTTTGGCATGGCTCAAGAGCCATAATGACCTTTCATTAATTCAATTCAACTTGCTCAAAGAAGATGAGTGAGTTCAGTTGGCTCTCTGGCAGAATTCCTTGTGTCAGTGTAATTCTGTGAAAGACTTTTAGAGTCATGTGCAAGATCTTTCTTACGCAGTAATATGTTTGCAACTTGTCAGGTTAAGTTCATTCTTTGCATTTCCTTTACAGAAGTGTAAATGTAAAGAATGTAGATCTCATACTCTGTAGTACTGCATGGTAAAGGCCAAAGGTGAGAGATTAGTGAGTGTTGTAGTGCACCATAAATAAAACATTATTATAAAGAATCATTCTTGGGAAACATCTTTAGGTTTTTCTTCTACCTTTGTTTAGAAAAAATATTCACATACTCTTCTAAACTGATGTCAGTACAACAGATAAAGAAACCTTTTTTCTGTAGTGGTATTTTTCTGATTCTTGTTGCAATCAATCTTAATCTTACTAATTTGGTCATAAATATTCATTTACAGTACCAGTAGTGAATTGGAATGCAAGTCCTTTAGGTAATTCTTCATTCACTGAGGAAGTCTTGATGCTCTTTGTTGATGGAACGTTGACACATGAAACATTGTATAGTATTTAATTCACATCCAAAACTTTATTTATGTATCTGTTGTCAGTGTTTCAGATAGATATTTTGTGTCCTTTCTTTGTGATGTTCACATGCGCTCAGTGTGTTTTCCAATTTTTTGCTTCTTGACCTGTCTTCTTTGCTGTATGCTACTTTAAAGGATAAACTGTATTTGAACTAGTTGAGTTTGATGGGGTGTTGTTTGGTTTTTTCCTCCTCAATATTGTTTTGTTTCCAGTTATCACTCCCTGAAAATAGTTTAGACCATTTTCTCATATGTTGCCCTGATCTGCAGGGTTCCTTCATAAAAGATCTCACTCTGTGAAGTTGCCAGTAGCTATTACTAGCAACAAGAACTTTAAAGTTTGCAGTTTGCACTCATGCAAGCCACGGGCAAATAATTTTATAGATTCTAATTCCTCATGCATGACTGGAGTGGCAAGCACTGAAATTTTGGGAAACCAAATCAGATTGTAATCCATTTTGCTACGGTTTGGAAAGAGACTAGCTTGTGAGTGACTTTTCAGGATATGTCTTGTTACTGCTGTGTCTTGATCAGTTGAAACCATTCTGTGTTTGGGATTGTCACTCCAACCAGTGTGTTTTCACCAAAGCCTTGCTGATGGTTGAAGCCTGTTATTTTCATATGGTGATGTCCTTCTTCACTCATAAAGGAGACCAGATGAAAACACATTATCTTCAGGATAACTTCCGAATAATTGTTCATTTGCTTCTTTTTATGCTTTTAAATATGTGCAAGTTCATGCCAAATCTCAGTTTCAGATTTGAGAATTTTGTCTGCATACCTCACACTTACCCTTTTTGAATGAATGATCATCTTGCTGATGATGGGGAGTTTTTCTCATTACTGACTTGATATATATGAATATAATTTGTATCTTTTCCTGCCAAAGAGGATTTTATGACAGGTGGTTCCCCTGTTAATTTGAAACCCACTTGAATGCTCATTTGGATGAGCATCGGTTTGTGAAGGATCAATCCCTGTATGAACAACTTTTGCCTTACTTTTTTGTCTTCAAGGGTAGGGCTTGCAGGAGGCTTGTCTTCAAGGGATTATCCTGAAAATACAGAGTAACACAATACTGTAATTTTTCTTCATATTGTCCTCATTCTTCATAGTTCTGGTCCATTTACCTCCTTCATCTGTTCTTGTAGACAGGGAGAACTCAGTATCTCCTGTAGACCACATGTCACTGGGCCCTGGTTGAGTGCTCTTAAGGGTGTCTGTATTATACTGTGATTCTGTCTCTTAGGCAGCTTCTGTCAGTCTTTGGTTTTGGTAGTTCTTTGGGATGATAGTCATCTGGGTACCTGCAGATACTCTAAGTGTGTGTCCTTCAATATGATTTAATCACGACTGTCTCGAGTATTCATGAGTATGAGTGGTATTCAGAAAAGAACTATAAAAATAAGCAGATGAAAGGTTGCTTTAGCTCCTCATAAAGATAAATTTATTTAGCTTCCTAAGACAGTTATAACTCAGTCCAGAAATACTTACAGTGCAGAGGAAAAAACAGATATTTCTTATGTGATGCCATGTGAATTTATACTGGATGTGAGGTGAGCTTAATATTGCAAATTATTACTGCAACAATTACACTGATTGGAGTGAATTTCTCATCACTTGGAATCATTATCTAAAATTTATTTATTCCCTTAGGGAGGGGGAACCCCAATGTTTATAAATTCAGTCAAAAGTGGATGAAAACAGGAGTTCCACCTATATTTATTAAGCATGATTTTTGTAATAGAGAGAATAGAATGAATGTTGGCTGTTATCTGGTTGCTTTGATAATTTTCTAGAATTGCTTCACCTTTGAATAAATTATTATGTTGAGGAATTGTCATGCTTTCTTCCCCCCAGCTTTTATGAAGCAAATAGACTATTTTGAATCACATACATTGTTAAATTGTTATGTTTCTTTGCAGTATTGTACTCTTGCTGAGCCAAAAGCAAGCACTTGAAGAACTTAAGCAAACAGTGCAGCAATTAAGATGCTCTGAGGCAAAATTTGCAGCCCAGAAAGAACTACTAGAACAAAAGGTTCAAGAGAATGATGGGAAAGAGCCACCACCTGTAGTGAATTATGAAGAAGATGCCAGATCAGTGACTTCTATGGTAAATTTTACATCTGTTTTACTGAATTGTGTAGCCCTGCCATTGTACTTCAGACCTGGGATCAGAGTATCAAGCTACTCACTGAGGTGATTTAAAGTGAATGGGATTTACTTTGCATTTTTGGAGACTTGTTTGGACAAGAAGTTCAGTTGCTTGATATTTTTTCTTTTCAAGTGGCAGTAAGTCATAACAATCTGTGTCTGGGGACTTGGATTTGTCTTTCGTACGCTTGATGTTTAGATTTTCGTTACACTGTTTTATAAAGAAAAGTCTTAATCCGTACATAGATTTAGTAAATGTGATTGAGTAGCTATTGGTAATTCCCTTGGCTGTATTGAAGAAATAAATTTATAGTTGTAGCTAGAAAATTTAACAGCAAAAGCTCTTGAAATTGCATGTGTTATTTAACTGAGAATTTTTTTTATGTACTGTAATTACTATTTTCTTAAACAGAAATGAACATTAGTTTCTTTATAACTTATTTTTAAATGTTTACATGCTCTCAGTAATTAAAGGGAATTATTTTTGGTCTGATGAGAACTCATGTAGTTTAAATAAGTACCTTACTTCACTAATATTTTGTGTGACTTCCTTTTCTCAGTTGTATGCAGCTATGTGCAGAGTTTGTGGGCCACATAAAAAAGCAAACAAACTACCTATTTACTAAAGGGACAAACAGTAGTGTTTGCTTTTGTGGATTAGTTTTGACATGTAGGAGATATTTGTGACTTTTTTTCTTTGAGGTTTAGTCTGACATTCTTTTTGGCCCGTGGGGCAGTAGCTCTGTGAAATGATAATTAAATAGTTGCTTCTGAGGAGAGAGCTCTTTTTCTTCCTCTGTCTATTTGTGGAACTGTTTGATTCCCATTCTACAATTATACTTGATTGTCAGTGTTCTCTTTCTTCCACTGCTGTTTAATATTTACAAGGCACTATGAGGTGGTTGTCATTTACACTGATACGAAACATTATTTTACAAAGCTTGTATGCTTGTTGTGACCTAGAAGGAGTTTAAAAAGTACAAAGAGGCGAGAAAAGAAGGATCAGGATAATGATTGCAAATTATTAGGAGGCTTGGAATCTTTTTGGGGCAGTTTATCTTGTTAGTTATTTAATGCCATATCCTGTAGTAGTGCTAGTGGTTAGTCTACTAGTATTAGTTGAGATGATGAGTCTAGTCATAAGAATGGTACTCTTCCCCTTCAGCTCAAGATTACTGAAGTCTGCTTTCTGGTGTCTAAACCTCTGTTTCAGTGAGTGGGAGAAAATAATCCTGTGTGCTGAGCACAGGCCTACACAGGACCAACAAGTCAGACGCAGCAGTTCCATCACTGCCAGCACCGTGTCACCTCCAGTGTCACCTGCAAGATGTGAGGGCTCATCATCTCCCATGCAGCCACTGATGGGCCCACAGTGCCCCAGGGCAGATGGCACAGGGTGGTTGGTTCTGTTCTCAGGGCATGGTGGCCTCTGCAGGAGGGCAGGGGAAGGGGGAACAAAGAGTCATAGGATGGTTTAGGTTGGAAGGGACTTCCAAGATTGCCTAGTTCCAACCCCTTTCAACACCTTCCACTACAGCAGGATGCTTTATAAAATCTTGCCACTTCAACACAATGCAAGGTTGCAGAGAAAAGCCATGAGAGCAATTAGTAAGGGGCCTAATGATGAGAGGCAGTCGGTCAGCTTCTCAGGGAGAATGTAAAATGGGAACAGGAAGTTGCTACAAAAGGAGGCAGAAATATTTAAGACACTAAGTGATGTTGTGTAAGCTGAAATAGAGGATAGTGTGGTTTTTTTGTGGTTTTATTTTTTAAACCAGTAAGTAAAATTCACTGTTAAGGCAACTTGAGAAAATAAATCAGGGACACATTTGTATGCCAGGGATAATGTTAACATTCATTCTTAACATGGATTGTGTACTTTAAGTAACTTGCTCTAGTTTATGTCGTTCCATCTGGCCTGTGTTATCTGAGAGTTTGGAGTGCCTTCACCTTTTATGAAAATAACGCTGATCATTCAAGCTACCTTGTAGAGAAGACCTGTCATGAAGTGTGATGTGTTAAGTTTCATCTGAAGAATAAAGTGTACAGAATTTCCACTTTCCTTGATTCTTCAAGGCAAAGCTTGCCAGAAGGGCTAAGCCACTCTTGGACATGCACACTTATTTTGTGGGTGCCAGATTGTCCTTGTCTTGTACAGGAGACTGAATGGGACTGGAAACAGGGTTAACTGCGAAAGCAGGTATCTTTATTTCCTCAGTGAGGTCAAGTTCAGCATTTACATGTACAGGATGCAGCATTTACATGCAGGCCATTGGTACTGAGACTGCCTTGGTATCAGCACATGTTGGCCTGGAAGGAAATGGTCATGATCTACTGCAGCCTGCACTGGATCTTGTTCATCCTGCTGCTCATGCTATTTTTGCTATTAGAATCTGAAGGAGCTCCTGCACCTCAGTAAGGAATTCTACCAGCTTTTGGACTTGAAAACAGACAGGAGCTGAACATGCCTGATGGTGTTGGTATTGTCCTTGCTTTCTGAGAAGGGATTTGAGGTGACTGTTGAATGATTTGATGCCTGTGATGTTGGATAAGCCCTTACACCTGGGCTACACAGTAGAAGTGCTGAGAGGTAGTGCAGACTGTGGCATTTTTCTCTCACACTGCCCCTTCCCTATCTGGTCACTCCAGTGAGCCAGAAGTAGTCAGGCCTGTTGTCTCTGCACACAAAAGGACCACTGCTGCCACCCTGCAGCAGAGCAGAGAGGATTAAGGTGGTGTTGGGTGGTCACTGTCAGTACTGGGGATGTTTCATCTCTCACAGCTCGTGCCAGAGTTGTGTTCTCAGAGCAAGACTCTGCTCAGGTGCTGGAATCTCTCCTCTTTTAGACTAAGACTGGTTCCCCTTATCATATCACTATCTGCCAGTGTGAAGAGCCAGCCTCCACCTTTCTTATGAGCTTCCTTTAAGTACTTAAGGGCTTCAGTGAGCTCTTCCTGGAGATCTTCTCCGGGCTGAACAACTCCTCTCAGCCTGTTGTCATAGGAGAGGTGCTCCAGAGCTGTGATCAGTTCAGTGGCTTTCCTCTGGGCTTGTTCCAGCTCTTTCTTGTCTTGAAGACCACAGATCTGGGTGCAGTTTTCAAGGTGGAATCTCACAGGGGCAGAGTAGAGGGAACAAGTCACCTCCATCATCCTGCTGCTCACGGTGCTTTGGGTGTAGCCCAGGATGTTTCATCCTTCAGGCTGCAAGTGCACAGTGTCAGCTCATGTTCAGCTTTTTGTTTATCACCACCCTGGAGTCCTTCTCTGCAGGGCTGCTCTTGATGTGTTCTTCTCTCTTCCAGTCTGTGCTCATGTCTGGCATCACCTGACCTGGCAGTCTTGACTATATCTCAAGATGAAAAAATAATACTCTGATAGGTTGTTTCTGTAAATAAATATCATGGTGATTTTTAAAATGGAATTTTTTTTTAGTAAAACTCCTTAAAAATATAGGGCTATAAAAGATCAGAAACTAAATTTTCTTGCTGCTGATTGCTCATCCTGGTATCATTCAAGAGGATGACTGTTTCTTCAGCTATAAATTCATTAAGGTTTCTCCACTTTTTCTGAGACCAGTTCATCTAAATGTTACTCTGATACAGTTGAATATGGTTATTTATTCCTCTTCAGAAATTAATTGTAAACACTTGTTTTACAATTTTTTTCCTAAGAATTAGGAAATCATAGTTGGCTTGTGTTGTCAGCATCCATACAAAGCAAATTTTTGTGTCCTCAAGTCACAAGTAATTTTTTTGTTTTGTAATTTAAAATTTAAAAGAGGCTATGCAAAGCAATTTAGTTTCATATCTCCTAAGTATTTATATCATATAAATAGAGCCAATTTCATGGTGGAATAGTTTGCAAATTGTTTTGTTTCCCTTCTCTTATATTAGGTAACTGTATAATAGAATACTAACAGAGTGAAATTCTGAAATGCTGTTAGATACGTTTTTATAGACAGTGTAATGTTATGTGAGTGTTTTAACTTAATTTCCTTGTTCCTTTTTGCCTCTGTTTAGTGTAGGAATTCATATTCTGTAGTGTCTTCAATATGGTTTGCTTTAGTCAATATATTTTTGAAGTATATTTGCTATATATTGGTAGCCGTGTACTCATTTAAGGAAAAAAAAGGAAATTGCCAAATGATTCTCTTTTTACTCAATCAGGATACAACATGGAGTGAAACAAAAATTTCTGAACATTCAATTTAACAGTTTTGCCCTTGTATATGGAAAAATGAAACATTTTATTGTTACTAGCAATTATACTTTTCTGATGACTTATCCATGCAACACAGAGATAATTATAATGCTGACAGCACTACTGGTTTAAAATCTTGTTTTTGAGCCCCTTAGAGTTATGCATTTATGCTATTCACTGTGTTAATGGAAGATTCATGGTTCACATTTTCTTCTGTGCTTAAAGTATGGAGATACTAAAAAAAAAGCTGGTTATTCCTTGTAAATAGATATATTTTGACAGAAATATAGTAGTATCCAAAGTGTTATGTATTATGTCACTTTATAAAATTTAACTGGAACCTACTTGAGCTAACTTTTCCACATTTAGGTGTTCAGTCAGTGGATGTATGGTCATTTGTCTTGTGTTACATGAGATGTATTTTTGCTGTTAATGTGATCAGCAAAGCATGGCTGTAGTCCATGGTAATTCAAATTTAGAAAACAGCAACAAAACTTTATATGTCTGATGATCAGATTAGAAATAAAAACATCATTAATTTTTGAATATTGCAGTACCAGCTAAACATTTACTCAGGTAATTACGTGCAATTATGATAATCTGCATTTCATGGTAAAGCTTTAAACTTACAGCATATGTGTTTTTGAAATTACATGCTGTTCTCACTGTAGAAGTGTTTCATGTAGATTTATTTTGCATACTGCAGCATTTTTCTGGAGCTGGTTGACAAAACTGAGATTTGGTGTGCAAGCTCTGCTACACTTGAGAGACTTGTCAGCAGGTGGAGCTCAGTGCCAGAAGACTAGTTACAACTGAATAAGCCAAAGCTGTTAGCATGAACTTGGGAGAGATACCCAGGGCAGAAGCAAGCTGAAGCCATTGGGATGTTGTAGTGCCTTGTGCCAGTAGAGTTCCAGGCTTAAAACTGTACACAGTAGAAAATAGTTTTATCTGTTGTAGCATAATTGCTTGAAAAAAAATACAGAAATTCACCTCATATCTAATCACTTTTGTTGTTTGTTATTCCTGTTTAAAAGGCTTCAGAGATGTTATCCTTAGTGGTTGCTTTAAAAGTAAGATAAGCCAGCTTTTAGTGAAAGGTGTAGTAATTAAAAAATTAGATCTCAGTCATTACGTGAGGAAAAAAAATACATTAAACAGAGCTAAAGTGCTACTTTATTTGTTTGTAAATTATTCTACCAAATGTGAATGTTTTATCTTTCCATCCTTGCTTCCTAGAATCCAAATCTTGGTGTTCTAATTAGTATGATCAATGAACCAGTAGCCAGAGTATTCTTCTGCAGGTTTGGATTTGAAGTGAAGTGTTCAGAACTCTCACTAAAATAGTAATTGACGAATGTAATCAATTTGTATGTTTTGATTTTTTCACTGTCAGTTACATAGATATGAAAGAGGCTTTGCAGGAGTTTGCTATTTCATTAAAGCTGCTTCATTGCATACATTTTAGATGTTGGATCACAGGTCCTGAAACATCATCTGCTGAGAGAACTACCATACTCTTGGGGTTCCTTTTCCCTTACTGTGTCAGACTATGCAGGTTCTTTATTTTGAAATAGGTGCAAGGAAGTGATTGCCTTCTGTGACAGGCCATTGCAGCAATTGCAGAAAGCATAACATAGAGATAAATTTGTCATTTTTCTTACTGATTCAGAAGAATAGACACATTCTTACACTCTGTAATGCATCACCAAACATCTCCCTTATCTGTCCATGAAAGTAAATCTCTACTGATTTGAGGCTCATGACATTTATATAAAACTAAGATTGTATTAGAACATGGTAGGGGAGCCCTTTTGGTCTATATATTTATAAATCTTGCACGTTTCCACTGTGTTATTACAAGATTTTAAGTTTCTTGTCAATAGACCCAGGGCCAGAGTTAGACTATGCAGCATTGGTATCCTTATACTTTTTTGATTTTAGTCTCTGCTGAGGAAATGCTGCCAGTGCAGTCATGTTTTAGATTTTTGCCTATTTATTCATAAGACCTGGAAATAAGTAGTTTTATTTGGTGGTTGCCTGGACAGCTGAAGTTCAGTTTTGTTTATGGCCACTTTCCAAGCTTGCTGGCTTGGGCCTGTGTTTCTGGCTTACAGCCAGAATTTGACATGGATCGAAAGTGTCCCAAATGTCAGATGCTTTTAAGAAGTGTAGAGAAGAGGAATTCTATTCATCTTTCTTTCACAGTGTATGTTCTGGTTTCTTTTTCTTCTTTTGGTAAATCCCAACTGCCTGATGGACATATATCAGAGGAAGAACAATACAAAAGGAGATACTAAAGTAGTAGGCAGATAAAATCAGTCATACTTTGTCCCACTGATTGGTCCAGAATTTACAGGATGAGAGGTCAGTGGAGCTGTCAAGACTCTTGCTACTGAGCATGCCTAGAAATTTCTGAAGTAAAAGGTTGGACTAAGTTCACACACTAAGGCCCAGAATGTAGGTATTTCTTAAGGTTAGCATATTATCTATCAGAAAAGTGTTGAGAAATAACCTGGTCTTGGGTGAAAGTGAAATTAGAAGTATAAGCAAATTTTTTGAGGAATTCAAGGAGGTGGATCATTCACAGAAACAGAACTCTTAGAGTGTTTGAAGTGCAGAATTAGTTTATCCTCTCTGTAGGAAGGAGAGTTATAAGCACTTGAGATAAGTACCTAGACCTCTCTTGAACTGCCAAAAATATTTCTCAAGCTTTTGTTTCTTCCTCGAGGAAGCAGGCTTCACCATAGTAGTGTTGCAGAACTACATACCCACTGGGGATTTGTTATTTCGGTGTGAATCTTCTCTGTGGATTAAGAAAGCTTCACAGAAAAGTTTCCTTTTGAACAGAAGTCACATACTGGTATCCAGCATATGTTTCTCTGTGTGCTGGGAGAAAAGTAGTAATTCTTTGCCAGAATCATCATCATTGCCTTCTTGCATCTTTTTCATGGTGATGGGACCGAATCAGTGTGATCGAAAGTCGCTAACTTTTCATAGCCTCTAGGCAATGCATAGGAAGTAATGTGATAGAATCTGGCTGCTTTAAATCACTTCTCTGCTTTTCTCTCTTCCTTTTTAAGTGGCTGATTAAAAATACCATTATCCTTAAAGACAATTATTATGCTTCTAAAACACCTAAAATCTGCTCTAAAATAATTATTGGAATTAGGATTTATGTTTTTAATGTAGTGTCACTGGTAGTTTTCTGCCAGATAGAAGTCTATGATTTTATGCTTGGCTTCTGTGTTTTTTCTTCCATGTGGGAAATTGTTGCCTGCAACTGACCTGAGAAACCAGAATGGTGATCCAATTTTCAGACCGCTGTCTTAAAGTTACATAACTATTTTTTTGTTCTCCTTTTTATTTTTTGTTTTTTACTGTTGGTGATTTTTAACAATGGGGTAAGTGAAATAACATGTTTCAGATAATCCTTTTTGTTTTTTTTTTTTTTTCTTTTATTATCTAGCGGTCAGATAGATGCAAAACATTTCTGGTCAGTTTGGGATCCAAGTGCCTGAATATCAGCACTAATGCTTGATTTTAGATTGCTTAAGGTATCCTGCCTGTGATATGCAGCTGTGACTCAAGTCTGCAGCTTGAGCTGCAGCTGGCAGCTCCAGAGGCACCAGGGTGTTTAGTCAGGTTCAGAGTGTGCCTAGAAATCCTATCAGGAGCAAAAATGAAGAGAGGTCAGGGATAGTGCTGAGGATAAGACTATCATGTGAGTCCAAAGTCTGTCCAGGACACAGGACCAAACCCAGGATTGGAGAAACCTCAGCATACTCATGTAGGACTCATCCAGGAGGAAGGGCTGGAGACAGAGCAGTTGTCAGTATAATTTCATGAAACAGTATTTCTGTGAGACTGTGGCTCATCATCATGAGACTGACTTCATCAACCCATGTTGCCACTGTGGTAAATTGAGTGCTAAATCAAAGCATAAATGGTATGATAAGAAAAATACAGTATAGAAGTGATATAGCCTGAGCTATATCTGCAATTTTTTATATCTGATGTGCCTCAGAATGACTTGTTTTATTTCTAGATCTTGGCTGTGAATACTAAGATGAAATAAAATCACTTAATGTTTGGCTTTATATGTAATAGAAACTTCTGTCATTCCCCTTTAAATTAAATTTACCTAGTTTTGCTAGAATTTTTTAACACTGAGGACTTTCACAATATCTAACTGAAATTATCTCACTCTGAAAGCCTGTAGCATTTACTCAGCAACTGCTATAAAAATGAAAACAAAGAACTGTTGGTAGGAGAGAGAGAAAAATGGAAACACGAATATATTGATTTGGGGTTTGGGGGGCTAAAATGAGATGCTTGACAGTCTTGACAGTTTCTGTATCATGTTAACCTGAAATTTTTGTCTTCTATGCTACCTGCCATTTAGAGTAGTTGAACATGGTGATTGTTTATAATGAATTCAGTGTAATGCAGTGAATCTTGCAGTACAGAACTGATGTGACTGAGCTGGCCATAGGTGATTGTAATGAAAGGGGATGCAGATTTTTGTATGACTTTTAAGTGAGGGGAGATGTATTTGGAGAGTTCTAAAATGAAAACGTTTAAAAGTAACTTCTGAGCTAGAAACAATGAAACAAACAAAAAAAAAAAAGTAACTTCTGGTTTATAAAACCAGAAAAGTTAAAGTAACTCTGGGTTTAAAAAACCAAAAACCTTTTAGGTTTGTAATTTGTTCATCTGAAAGAGAAATACACATCCTCAAGAAAAATCAAAGTTAAGTGCAGCTGATATAAATTCAGTTTTGTTATGTTAATTTGTTATTATAGCATTAAGGGGAGATGTTGTTTTCCCTGTAGGGGGTGGGGGAAAGACAAACCTGCAAGTGGGAATTGTGAATATTTTCTACCTGATAGGATCCTTTTACAGTGTGGTTGTGCTCATTTAGTATTGATTCAAGTTCCAGGCTACAGTAATATGTGACAACTACATTAAATACCATTAATGAAGGAATGATTTGTTTTAGAGCAATTTTTGTATGGGCAAATGAAGTAGCTTTCTGGCAAAAATGCAGCTGTTTTCTTTTCAGGCTGTTTTGTAGTAGTATCCAAAGCTGTAGCTGTGTTTCATTCTGCTTCAGACTGCTGCTGCTTTTGTCCATTTGCTCTGTTCACTCCATAGGGATTTCGGTATATAACAGGTATATTAACACTGGTTTTGTGGCTAGTTGTATGTACAATTTGATCTTGGTATTAAGTGTCTCAGGAACTGTGTGACAGTGAAATTTGTAGCTTTATAATATGTAATAAAAATAGTGAGGAAAATAGGGTTTTCAACCAACATGACTGAAGTATTTCATCAGTTATTTTCTTCAACATACCTCTTAAGAATTTGATGCATTGAATCATATATAACTATACCCATAAACTAGAAATTATTAATTTCTTAGGGGAAGAGGGAGGTGTGGACATGAAAGGAGTTTCTTCTGTAAGAGAGGAGACTGGTCTGATTCAACAAGCGGCTGGAGCACGCCAAATAAGTACAGCTTAAAAACTTTGAGGGAACTCTGCTTGGTTGTTCAGACCCTTTTTAATAAGTAATGATTGAAATAAAGAGAATCTGTTGACTGAACTCAGTCTTTACATTTCTGTAGAAGAAGTGCTGCCTTATTTATTTTGTTTCATCATGCTAGATAAAATTTGTGAACCTTGGCTTGAATAGGATTGAAATCTTTTATTTGGTACAATTACTGAGAATTACACAGTGATTCTGTCCTCCATGTTTATACTGATTATGTTTTTATTTTCAAAATACTCTTGTGTCTATGATCTGTAGCTGTGATCTGTGCATGAGTTCAGTGGACCATAGGCTTTACTCAGAGTTGATTTTGAACATTGCCAGTTTTGAGGGTTTGCATTTTTGTTGTTCTGTTGTTTGAATTGGCAGATATTTGTTGTTTTGGCACCCTGCAAAGATTACTCGTTAAGTGCACCTCAGTTATGGTGCTCAAGTTGTGTTCAAGCTGTCACAAAGTTGGTCTGTCATTTTATCTATTAACATGCAGGCTGATTTGTGCATAAACAAGTATCTGTCAAAACCAAAAGCAAACATCATATTCTGACTACCCTGCCAAACAGCTGTCAGACAGAAATACCCGATCAAATTTGAATCTAGGCATACTGCAAGCTCTTTCCAGTTATGAAAGATTCAGTTTTATTGTTTAACACATCTAATGTAAATGTGAATCTGGCTAAGAACCTGTCACGTCCCATTTGACTGTAGCTCTTCAGGGTCAACTCCATGAAACTTTGTTTTATTGTGATAAAACAAATGCATCCTTTCACAGTATGATTTTCCAAACAGGTTATGATCTCCAGTCCATATTTAGTAACACTGTTTATTGGGAGAAGGAAAAGGCTTCACATCCTGCCTGATCACATAACATGTAATGCTATTTCTTGGTGCTTGACACATTTGCCAGGTGGTTTCATTAGAGCCAGTCAGCGAGTCAGCTTGAGCCAGTTAATGAATTCTAAGAGGAATCTTGATTAGATGCCAGTGTGTGGAGGGCAGAAGTGAAGAAACGTTGCTTTATACCAGTCAGAACAGTGTGATGGCAAAGATTAAGACAGTGCCCCTTTGGTAGGATGACATGGTGGTTGGCTGGGGAGACAGGATTTTTCTGCTGCCTGTAAGAACTTCCGTTGAAGTTAGGGAAAAATTTGGTGGTTTCCCCAGCTCATCCCCCTAGAAAATAGTGTTTTCTGTAGGTTGGCATGGAGCTCTGCTGAAGTTGGGCTGCAGGTCCCTGCCTGTGGCCTGGGATCCCACAGCTGTCGGATATTTAGTTTTTGGTGTCCTGTGAACCATAGGAGGATTTATGGATTTCAAGGTCGTGCAATATAGTGATGCTCTTCTTATTCTCTGTTCTTTACATGTTGGCTTTAGTCCAGTGCTTCCCCAGCAGCTGTTCAGGGTACAGCTGCTTCCATACATCTAATCCCTTCCAGGAGCCAGACTTTCTTTACTTAAATGCCTAAAATCTGGACTCCACCACTAGCTTTGTAAAGCACTTATCTTTAGCAGGTATTACTGAGTGTAAATGTGGCTGAAAACCAACCAAATCCATCAGTGTTTGAATATATTTAATGAGATCTGGAAAGACTGTCATTCTTGCTGTTAGTGAGTAGTGCATTCTAATTAAGATAATTGACCAATGTAATAAGTGCAGTCACTAAAAAATGCCATAGTCAGTTCATGCTATGTTTATAAATACTGTATTTAGATATATTTTGGGCTGACTAACCCCCAATTGGCACAGTTTGAAGCAGCATCAGCTGCTTCATTGGCTGATGCACAAAGTACTTGCTTCCATAGCTTTAGTTTTCCCTTTATGCAGTTGGTGCAGCATCCAGTTAGTTGATTCAGTTGTCTTCCCATGTCTTCTTTGGATAAATGATGAACTCTAAAGAGATGCAGTCCTTAGAAAGCCATGTTTTAGATGGAATCTTTGCTTGAGTTGAGGTCAGGCAAATTTTTTTTTCAGAATCTCTAGGAAGAAACCCTCCAAACTCTTCTTCTCACTGATCTGTTACCTTAGTTCTTTATTCCCTGTACTTTACTCGAGTGTATTTTAGCTAACCTCCATGGCAGAAATAAATCACCTGCTTGTAGCTCATAGCTGTAATTTTCTTCTGACTTATAATCCCCCACCTACAAACTGCTTTACAGATTTGCTTTATGCGATCACATGTTGTCACGATACTGATGCCATTGTACTCAGTGAGACCAGAGAAGCTTTGCCTATGCAGATCTGGAATAAGAGAATGAGAAGTGTTTTTATTTTGTTCTCTGCTGAAACGTGGCTTGGCTTCCTGTCTGGGGGTTTTAGAGTTTTAAAATAACCAACACAGGTTGTAATGAGAAAAGGAGAATGTTTTGTGCTTCTCAGTCTGCAGGGTGTGTAAGTATATATGGATTTCTGTCAAGCCTGTTACTCTTATTTTAAGTTTGTGGCTAGTAAAGACAATTTCTAGTTCCAGATGGTATTCTTTGGCATGCACACTGCTCTTCAGGAATTCATCAACATGCTTGTGGTAGTTGTGGCTGATCTTCTTCACTTCCTTATTCCAGCTACAGCCTGTTGCAGAGAACACTAGGAGTATTTTGGATATTTTTTTGCAAGACTTTATATTTACCAGTCTGGATCCTTGTGAAAAAATGTCCTGGGCATTGTTTTTGTATTTGCTTGGTCTGCTGAGTTCATTGTGTTGAGAACTATATGCATAGGTTAGTTCTTCAGGCACTTCCACTGGAAAATTTTGCATGCCTCTTGTGAAATGTAGCCTAGAGGTTCTTCAACTGTGGCTTTTTGTTATCAGCCCACAGAGTGATGACTCTAGTTCTTTTTATTTTTATGAAGTTCTCTTGGCCCTTGAGTAATATTTACCAGTTTGAAAAGTTTGATGTTAACTTTTTAAAAGCTGAAGTTAACTACTGTACACCAAAAACATTACCATTCCATTGAGAAAGTGCCATTACAGAATACTGTAATTTTTTAAGAAGTACCAAAACCACTCTACCTGTGTTCTTGTTTTTGTGAATAAATGAGTGTATGAAGACTTCAGGACATAAAATTTATTTCCTATGCTGATTCCCATCTCTAGTGGAGGAATACTGATTTTTTGGTTGCTGTTTTATCACAATCTAGTTAAATAGAGACACAGTTTTCCAAATTGGAATAATACTGCAAAACAGGTGTCTATGTAGAAAAAATCAATTTCTTCCATTACCTTAGCAAGATATTTCATTCTAGCTCAGGTTTTGTTTTTTCTTTTTTAACTTGAAAGGGGGATGGCAAGACCAGTCTTTGTGTGCATAGACATGTATAACCAGTTGGAAAATGTATTTCAAGTTGAAGACTTTACCACTTCAAATGGCAGCTGAAGTGTTAATCTTGATTAAAACTCTGGGACAGCATCAAGCACTATTACATTTCTCTGTTTTTCTGGGAATTCTGGTCATAAAAACCTGAAACTATTTCAAATGGATTTATGCAGTATTAAAGTAAAGAATAAAATTAGCCTCTTTGATTCAAAAATTCTCCTAAGAATTTTAACATTGAAATGGTTTGTGGATGCACATTTATTCACTGCTTTTTGACTTGTGGGTCTTGGTTTTCTTGAAGCAGCTGCACAGCCTGAATGTTGAGCATGTTGTCCTGGCAGATGCTGACCTTCACCAGCAGTCAGTTCATCATACC
>WBNO01019059.1:0-14137 GCA_013400575.1 Peucedramus taeniatus | reverse complement strand
CCAAAAATTAGATTAAGCATCAATGTTGTTGCAAAAATCTGTACCAGAACATTAAACAATTAAGAACTGGTGTAACAATACTGACCAGTAGCCCATCCACCCTTGTGTTGCACCAATTGCTTGTGACAGAGGCCAATACTGAACTCATCAGAGGAAGAAAAAAGAGTTATAATAGTCAAGACCTTGTGATTTTAGTATGTTTTCCATTCAAGTTAAGTTAAATTTGATGTTGGGGTTTCTGTGGTTCCCTTGACCTAGCATGGTACAATTTCTAATGTTTGTGAGGATAAAATCCTTTTGAGTTTGAGAGGTGCTATAAAACATTTCTCAGAAGTGGGAAGCAAGAAACTGCATGGTTATTTCAAGGTGAGAGAAGGTTTCTGATACAGCCTTGTGAAGGTAACCAGCATAGTTTGAAAACTCTTTTAGGGGAAATGAAATCAATATTCCCTACAGCCTCTCAGTCAGATCTGCCACATAGCCAAGGACTATAAAGCAGATCTCTTGGACCTTGGACAATGGAGGACAAGAGCTGTTTCAGGAATGATCCATACAAGGAGAAGGATCTGAAGGAGAAGGTGGCAATTACACTAAAGTGCTAGCAAATCCTTGTAGGTAAGGCCTGGAAAGTGTTCCCTGGGGAAGTCAGCCATAACAAATCAGGCCAGAAAACTTCTTTCCACAGCCAGAGTTTTGGTAAATACAATAAGTTTTCAATTAGGACAGCCCTGCAGCTTCTCAGAACAGCCTCAGATAGCTGTGCCTGAACTGGTCTTTGAGTCACCTGACTCAAAAGTCATGTCAAGATAGTCAAGGAATAGACTTCAAAAGTCATGTCAAGATAATCAAGGAATAGACTATGTCTGTATCACCACAAATCTAAGAGAGAACTCTGCGGTTCTCTGATTCATGGAGTCTTCAGTTCTGGAAATGTGAAGGAAAACAACATCAGGCTGAGAGAAACAGCCTGGATTTCTGGTCTCAGCTAGAACTGGTATAAGGCAGGCTCTTGTCTTAGCACCCAGGATGTTCCAATTTCCTTAGTGCAAGCAATAGGGAAAGTCAGGTCTTAGTTTTTAGGTGCTGATTTTGAGTATATTGTGTGCAAATAACCCAGGAATAGGCAAGAGAAATAATACAGATTTTATTCACAAAGGTTTTACTCTTAGAAGTCTTGGTAAAGATTCAGCTTCTCTGCTTAAGATTTACAGCTGTATCTGTCCTGAAATAAAGCCAGAGACAACTCACAAGTGCATGCAAATGTTTACATGCCTAGTTTTTGTGTGGTTTAGTCAGTCCCACCTCATCTCTGCGCTATTTCTTTCTGACTTCACAAAGTCCTATCATAGTAATAAATTCTCAGACACATCGTAGATCAGGTAAAAGGTAAAGGTTTATCTGGTATATATAAATTCTAAATTAATCTGGAATATAAAAAATGAATCCATAACACCCTTTTATCAAAGTCCCCAAAGGCATAAAAAAATCCCCAAATAAAACCCAGCCAGACAACCAACCAACCAACCAAACAACAACAACAACAACAACAACAACAACAACAAAAGAAACAGATGGAAGGATCTTTGAAATGGGTGCAACTACATTTCAGTTTAGATCTTTATTCTTAAAAAACTTAATATTTTTGAGTTCCACATCTTTTTTTTCAGCCTGCTTCATTTTCATGCTATCTTTTTCCATTAAGCTCACACAGTGTCTGACTATGATGAGGACAAACTTCTGGCACTGTTGTATTTGTAAAAGAAACATGCACACACAGCTAATAAGATTTATAGCACAGAAGCATAATAAATCAATGCAGAATTGAGTGAGTTGTATTAGAGGAAAGTGAAAATAAGATTTCTTGTTCTGAAATGGATCATAAGGCCAACTGAGAATTGGGTATTGCCTGAGAACTGGTGTGTAGTACCTGTTATTTCTTACCCTTTTCCTGCATTTTCAAAGTAGACTTTAACACCTGAACTTATTCCTTCTAATTAAAAAGAGGACAACTGAGGTACCCAAGTGAGGAACCAAATGAGATTTACAAATGTGAAATTAAAAGACCAAAAGGATTTTACAAGAAATGTCTTTTCATTGTGTGATCAGGTTAGTCAAGCAAAACTTCCTACAATAGGAAAAATACCTAGTGGTTATAGAAATTCCAAGCAGTTGAAAATATTTTTATTAATTTTATACCAGCTCTACTTGGATATGATTTTTAAAGATGAAAAGTGAGAATATCAGAGGCAACATCAGCCCACACTGACTATAATGTTCATCAGAAAGACCCATAAAGTCCATCTGATTGAAGATTTCAGGTTTTGAAAGGACAGAATGTACACAAATGTGTATTATGAATAGCTCTTTATGTCCACAATAATTTGAACTTACTTTTTTGGTTTAGTTTGTGGATAAATGAAACATAAACAAATCTTCAGACCACAGTCCGAATCCCACACTGTTAAAGAGCCATGAATAAAAATTCAATTATCCTAAACTCAGTGGGAGACAAAAAAAAAGTATGAGGAAAAAATGCAGTATGCAATAATAAAGCTTCTTGATTGGTTTAATAAAAAAGGATGGTGGATATATAGGAAGACCAAGTCTTCTGACTGCTGGTTGAGTCCCTGCTGGCATTATTACTTCTTGTGTTCCTTAACCAAAACCCTAATCTTTGAAGAAGTACAGGAAAAAAAGAAAAAAAAAAAACAAAGCTTTTGTTGTTCATCAAATTACCAGGCCAGAGACTTTGACACAGATTTCCAGGGAGATTTGATTGTCTGAACCTGGGATTTAGGTACTTCACTTGTAGCTGGAAATTCTGCTTTCAAGAGAAAGACCAAACTAACAGCAATTGCACTCTCAGCTAAGTACCACCTCATTCCCACTATGAATCTAGGACAGAGATACTGTCAACTGTCAAAGGCTGGAGGATGAGTAGATAAATTAATCCACGCATCAATTGTTTCATATGGTTCTTTCCAAAGAAATGTATCATCTAATAGATTTAATAATAAGTCTTACAACATTTTCTACCTGTAATATTGGATTGTGTCATATTTCTAGCTCCTGTTTTTGGTTCCCTTTAGATGGATGTGCTACAGAATAGATAAGACCACACTTCTGGCCTGCCAGATAGTATTAATTTATAATGTTCTCTCATCCTTCCCTGGTGCTTTGGATCAAACAAAGGCACTGTTTAAATAAATAAAATGTAATGTTATGCAATTAAACATTTTCCCATAGCTGTTAAGATCAAGGCAACTAATAATTACCTGATGCAACAATTTTAAAACCCATGACAGACATTTATATAGTTTAGTGATTACTGTCATAATGTTAAGCTATCGAGCCTGGCTCTGCTCACATTATTCAGTTAAGAACATAAAGCACAAGTAGCAGCAGAGGTAAGATCAGCAGAAATCAGTCCATCACCATTATTAATTCAATAGAAATATTTATGGATTTGATAGGCTGTAAGGAACAATTATAGTCTAATGTCAAGCTCTTTCTCTTGAACAAAACCTATAAAATTCACCCAGCAATTCCACCACCCATCTTAATATTTTTTGATTGAAAACAACCGTTGCAATTTTACAGGTCCCAGTTTATGAAGACAGGGAAATCTTCTCAACCAGGGAATGACAGCTGAAGTGTTGATCAGGTAGAAAGTCACACAGGAGTTCTGAATACTGTCCTTGCATCTCTTCAGAAAAATCCAGTGTTTAGGCATGTACTTTTTTGCTCCTTAACTATAATAACATAGAGGTGTAAATGTGGTGGTTATAAGAGTTATTATAGAGTAAAAGCTTAAAGAAGCAGTGTGGTATATCAGACATATTTGCACTTTCTATTACCAAAAATCTAAATGTTTTCATTGGAAAAATACTTGTGTGAGCACACACTTGCACAAAATGCACACACATTTCTACAGAAATGCAAGTAAGTTTCAATTAAATTTTTGTATGGAAGATATCTTGAATCCAGTATGAAATTGCAAGCCAAAAAGAAAATTCTGAAAATGTTTCTTACCAAACTGGCCCTGAGGGATTTGTGATAAGCTGTAAACCTTTCTAAACTTTTATATAACCTAATATCTTAGACATTCAACGGGAATAACCATATTCGTCTCTCTACAATGCCTCTTTTTTAAGGTAATATTTCCAAACTCCCAAACTGTTTACTTTTGTAAAATTAAGATTTTTTTTTTATTATTTTTGCCATAGAAGTTATAGAAACCTTCATTTTGCATCAGAGAAAATTTGCTTTGAAGTTACATGGGTGAAAAAAATCAAACAAAAGAAAACCACTGTACTCTTTGCACCACAGAATCACAGGGTTTGTCTAGATCAGTAATTACTCACTTTTGAAATGTCATCTCAGGGGGTCATCTCACCTCTTTCAGCTGGGCTAGCTGTGCTGATTCACTGCAATTTCTTTTTTGCAAATGAAAATATACTTCGCCTGACAGAGTTGTTGTTTCTTTTTTTTCCTATTGTGTTCAACTCAAGGCTTCAGATGAGCCTTGCTATCCCTGTAAAGGGCTGTATATGGCCAGGAAGGAACTGTATTTTAAATTGCATAATGACTGGAGGGCTGAAACAACAAAACAATGAAATGCAACTTTCCTGGAAATATGTCCACCCAAGCCCCCATTTCCTTCTTTGAGATTTACAGGGAATCTTGAAGTGCCATGGTGAAGAGAAGCCAAAGGCCCTCTGAATATTAAAACTCTGGCAACCGATTTTTTTAAGGCTGACTTAATCTAATTCATTTTTTTCCCCTGGGAGGAATATGCCTGTCTCAAGACCCGTGGTCCTCCAAAGGAATCACAGAAGTAAGTGATGGTGGAGGCTGGAGGCAGAACAGGGGTCTCTGCCCCCCTCCCTGGGCCTCCTGCTCCTTCCCCACAGTCGCATGGCCTGGAGGTTCTGCACCAGTTGCTGGCCAGATGTTCAAGACTGCATCCCTACTGGAAGGTTGTGACAAAGCCCCTGAGAGTTGAATGACAATAATCTGTCAACTAGGCATCATCATAATTTCTTTTCCATATTCCATTATTCCGCACCTTATGTCACTGTTTTCAGTTCCTAAATTACCCATCAGTTGTTTTTTTTTTTTTTTTTTCTTTTTTTTTTTTTTTCTGTGCATTATTTCCAACAGTATTTTTTAATTTTAATGGCATTACACTGCGGAGACTGTTCTTCAGAATGTCAGCACTGCTTTTCCCAGCCCAAGGTGGTGAGGAGGGAGGGGCAAAGAAAAGAGAGAGAGGGAGGGAAGGAGTTAGGGAAGGCAAGGATGTATCAATTACTCAGAAAGATCCAGAGGTTCAGGATGTGATGACACAGACAGTAGGAAGTATGATAAATGCTCTGATTTACATCCAACTCCCATTAGATAGTTTCAGGAAATTATGATAAAGTGATTATTTACAAGGAAAACCTTTACAACTTAATTAAATAAGACTGAGTTTCTGATTTGAGAGGAGAGAACAGATATAACAAATAGGTCCCTCTTTTCCCCCCACTCTGATCAATGCCGAGGCATTTTCAGCTTCTGAATCGTTTGTACAACTTTTTATGCATGTGCAAGCTACTGAGATGGTACCCACAGGTCCAAAGGGCAGGAAGACATGAAGGGGGTTCTGTGGGAGCGTTTATGATAGGTTTGAGCTGAGAGATATCCCAGTGTAGTCCTTAGAGCATAGAGGTACTGCAGTACTCTTCTGTTCCAGTGACTATTCCTGGAGAAGAGGAGGAGTCCTCCAAGGAGGGCTGGGAGGACTTTTTCTTACACCAGAATTTTGTAGACAGTTGGTGTTACAAGAAAAAACAGAAATAACAATAAAAGGACCATCTTCATTTTGTTATGTTTTTGCTGTTCCTGTCCCTGTCCTAATTTACTCAGTGGCTTCCTGTGTTCAGGACACAAGTAGATGAGTTGGGTCCCTTTTGATTTGGTTAGGTGGGTTAAGCACAGGCCACAAATTAAAGTATTCACAATTCTTACACAGAGACAAATATCCCTTGTGAGTTATTCTCACTTATAGCATTTGATCCCTCATGGATATGCATGAGCTCAGATTTTTTAATTTTACAGGTACACTAGAAAATCTGTCTTTTTCTTTATTAAAAAGTTATTGAAGAAGAGTTCAGAAAACAAAAGCAAGGCGAATCCTTTCATTTTATGTTATAAAGCTAAACTTCGGGAATACATGGCTGGAATAATGGATTACACATTGTGAAGATTCACACACACCACCCTACATCCCTCTTTCATGTGTGAAAATATTGCACTGGTCACAAACCTGTCTCCATGGCTTCATCTTTCCACACAGCTGTACAATGCAGAGGTATCCAGCATTGTTCCTTCAGAAGCTGGTGCTCAGAGTGCTCTGTCTCATCTGTTTAACCCTTATGTAGCTTGAGGGATTAGGCTGAGGTCTCTCAGGTAAAGACCAGCAGTTTTTGCATCCTTTAAGTTGGTGAAGGAAGAGAAGTGGCAGTTCTGGAGAATAACTGTGTTCTGAAGACACCTTCACTGCTGAGAGTCTTGAGAAGGGGTCTCAAGGTGAAAAGTCTTCTGGAAGCAACTCAGTTAAAGCACCAGAAGTGGGATGGGTCCTATAAATGCCTCGCAGTGCAGAGGTGCAGATGTGCAGCCCTGGGTAGCCCATGGAGCTGTCACTGAACCCCAGGTGAGAGAGGCTTCCCAGAAGAGAGTGCTGTGGGAGAGCAGGGCCCCTGACTCCAAAGAGCCTCTCTCAAGAGACAGGGGAGTACATGGATCAAACCTCTGTCTTTGTAGCCCAGGATTCTAGTTGCAAATAATGGGATTTAGGAAACAGAGGTGTGATGAGGCAGAACTAAATAGCCTTTGTGAGGCATTACTGAGGAAGAATGTTGCTGCAAGTAGTCATTAAGTGGGAGAGATTAACAGTGGAGAGCGGCAGTTCCCAGAGCAGTGCTATTCCTTCAAGTTTGTGAGACTAAAGAGGGTGTTGCAATATTCTCTTCCCATTTTCTGTACTACACAGTTGGCATTTTTTCCAGAGCATCAGGGGGCATGGTGTTTAACACTTAGCTGTGCTATCCCATCCCTTAGCTCCAGGAATGGGGATGTGTAAAACACCCAGGCAAACAGCTGAAATAATTCAGGAAAGGACAGAAGATAATAAGACTTTTACTATCTGGTCTGAGCACAGGCTGACATCTATGGACTGACAAAAGTGCTGGAGAACCCATATAACCCACAAATGGCTCCAGACTCATTTTCACTCTACAGCCAGCAGACTTGCAGCTACAAATGAAAGGGAAGTGAAATTGTAGACATGATGCACTGTGATCTACTATCATTATAAGTAAGAACATCAGAAACCCTTGAAAGAAAAAGGAATCCTCTATGGGCCTATTATGCCTGTTCCTTCTGTTTACCTCTTTTTGAACTTCCTATTATTTTCAGCAAACATTACATATCACAGGCCTTTCCAACCTGTGACTGACCTTTTGAGTTAGACAGTGGATAAAGCAAACTACTGGAAAAGTATGAATTAAAGATGTAGATAGGAAAGATAAATACAAGGCAGATTTTATATATATACTTACAAACACTCAGCTGTGAAAGCTTCTGAGAAACTGAAGGAAAGAAACTGCTTGGATTTTGCTCTGTGCTTCCTATCTGGTCTTCTGCACCTCAGCTCTAGGGATAGCTCTTAATGATGAAAATGAGGTTGCATTAATTTTACTCTGGGATCAACCAGGGGAAGGACACAGCATATTAGTCGTCAGGGCTGGGTTCTCTTTTATATTCATCCGCATGCATTAACCTTCATCTTATTTGTTGAGTTAGGTTGCTTTTTGTATATCATGAATAATTTCATTAGTCATTAAGAATTTACCCACACTGTATCTTTGGATATTTTTATTTTTAAAATATTTACCATTTGTAATGCATAATAAATATGTAATAGGCAGGGTATGATTTCTCAGGGTTTACCATTATCTAAGTCTGTCATGTCCTATAACCTTTCCTGGTTTATGCAATATGCAGCACCTTAATGTAGCGTCAGTGCTGTTATCATGGGTTGATGGCAAAAGGACAGCCATCTTGACACTCTCCACTCACTAATCACATCTATTTTGATTTTATTAGCATATAAATGCCTCTGTATTTATGCAATATCAGTGGAAATGTGTTAAAAATACTTGTCAGTGTCCTTCTTTTGAGGATTAGGACCACAAAATCTTGGAGGAAGGAAGATGCTCCGGTTGCATATGATGACAGTTTTCTGGCCATCAAAAGAGCCAATGATATATAGATGATTTTAGTCAGGAGTCAGTGGTGCAGTTATTAATCCTTTGGGCTTTTTTTTTTAAGGATTTGCCTTTAATCTTAGAAAGGAAGAGATGAAATAATGGCTGGGCTGATCTATACATTTAAAGGACTGAATGTGAATTGCATAATGTCAAAATAAGAAAATTAATTCAAATCCCCAAAAATTCTTAATCAGAATATTAGCAACTAATAATTCTAGCATCTCTTAGAGAGAGAGGACTGTTCCTTTGAAAGTTTTCACTACAAGTGGAACCTCACAGTAAAAACTGAAAAAAAACGTGAAAAAAAACTGAAAAAAACTGTGTAAAATATGAAAGTCTACTTAACTGCAGCAAGGTAATCTGCTTTGCAAGAGAGAACCAGTTCTGATGAAAGAACAGAATTTACCACATGAAGTTGTGGTAGTTGGGTGAATCTGATCTGATGCTGTAGCAAGCCATGGCACATGCTCATGTGGAAATGTTCATCAGGGATTTAACTCAACAAGATTTAAACATCTTTCATTTACATCTTGAAATATTCTTAGCAATAAATTGAAGAAAATAATAATTTTATTCTATGAAAAGACTTCATTATGTTGGAAACACATGCTGGAAATACCTCATAGTCTAACATGACTTTTTTTTTTTTTTTTAATTTAATGATATTTTTCTTTTTCCAAAGAAATGGCAGAAAAATCAAGAAGATTGTTCTTCTTGGAATCCTCTAACCAATAACTAGCTACCCAGAATGTGAAATACGTAATGAACTTAGGATAAAGTAGCCATGAAATGGATGAATGTGTAATCCTCAGGAGAGAAGAAAGGACAGCAAAAGATAATAAGGAACAAACAAATTTGAGACAGACTCCAACAGCTCTGAAATTTAGTGTAGAAGCTTACTTTAGCCAAATATGGAACGCAAAGGAGTTCTTCCTAAAATAAAAATAAAATAATAAAAAATAAAGGGCTAATAGTAATATAATAACTATAGAGACAAAAGAATTCTTACACATAACCAAAGTCTAGAAAAAAATCTGACAGCCATTGAAAGAATCAGTGATTTCTTAGCTTAAAGAGAAGAAAACAGAATAGTGGTGAAGGAAGTAGGCATTGAAGGTCAGATTAAATTTGCAGATGAAAACACCTTTATCTAGGTATCTACACACAGGTGTTTTCCTATAAGCTAAGTATATAAACACCAAATATACTCATCTGCCTGTTGGGTGTTTTAGACCATTGCAGATATTTTTTACTGGTGTCCAAAGGCCAGCTCAGTTACCTAAAGACAAACACCTATTGCCTTTCACAGAACCATAAAATCATAGAATATTCTGAGTTGGAAGAGTACCACAAAGATCATTGAGTCCAACCCTTTGTCCTGAGGAGGACACCCCAATAATCCCGTCATGTGCCTGAGAGCTTTGTCCAAATGCTTCTTGAACTCTGTTTGGTTTGGTGCTGTGCCCATTCCCTGGGGAGCCTGGTCCAGTGCCCAAACACCTTCTGGGTGAAGAACCTTTTCCCAATACCCAACCTAAACCTCCCCTGACACAGCTTCAGGCCATTTCCTGGGGTCCTGTCCCTGTCACCACAGAGTAGAGACCAGACCCTGTCCTTCCTCTTCCTCACACGGAGCTGCACTGGGGTCTTCTCTCAGTCTCCTCTTCTCCAGGCTGAACAAAGTGACCTCTGTCACTCCTTAAACATCTTCACCTCCAGACACTTCACCATCTCCATCCCTCCTTTGGACACTCTTCAATGGCTTTGCATATTTCTAACAGTGTGGCACCCACAATATCCATAAAGTCTTAGTGAAGAAGACTTTGCTTCCATTGGCTGTTCCACAAAGAGGAGAACTCCCAAAGGCTCTGTGCTGTACCTGCCTGTCCTATGTGGGTTCTGTTCTACTCTACAGCACCCTGAAAGGCAGCAGGATCTCTATTCAACCAAACTGGACCAAACCCCTGTGGTTATCATGGGACTTTGGCACAGAGCCCAGAGGAAGCTGCTGTATTTGAGTTTGTGTGTCTTAACCTCCAAAAAGAAATTCACACTGAGAATCTTCCTTAGATAAAATGAAGGCTCTTGTAAAATGGAGGAGCATCATGGTAGAGAGTAGAAGTGAAACTTCAAGAGGATTTAATCAGAGGGAAAAGTTAATTGTGAGACTGATTAAATACCAGGATTATGGGAGACAGTTTGGAAATCTTTATGGAAGATTTTGAGAATATACTCGATACGCTTTGGTTGGGAATGGTATTAGAATACCCAATCTTTCTCAGTCAAGACAAGGTATTAGACAACCTCTTTAGATACTTCCATGCCAATGTTTCCATACTGTTATCTTGAACTCAAGCCAACAGACCAAACCCCAAAGCCACGGAAAACCAAAACACCAAAAAAAGTAAAAATATCTTTTTCCTCTATGTGAAAAGTTTTTGTTGAAAAATAAAAACTGCTCAGATATGTTGGAATGTTTTGTTTTGACACTTTCAGTCAAAACAAAATGCTTCCAGATTCCCAGATCAAAATATTTAATTTTTGTGTGTTAAATTAAATGAGAATGTTTCATTTGGAGTCAGTTCAATAGTAAACTGCATCTGGTTACAGTACTGTGGTGCCTTATGGGAATGGGAATTGCAGTGCCAAATGTCCTCAATCCTCCATATAAAGAATGATTCCTTACTGGACTATATCTTCCTTGATGCCTGATTGTAATATGTTTTCCATATCATATCCTATAAATTGAAACCATGATCATAGAGCCTCTATTTGTGATATGGTTCAGGCCAGCAATTCAATTTATTTATGAGAAGATCCAAAGTTCTAAAGTAAAAACAATACTAAAACCAACAACAACAACAACAACAACAAAGAAAAAAAAGGAAGTTCAAATTCAATAGAAAAAGTTACTTCCATTTTTCTTTTCACAGAAACTACAGAAATGCAGGTCTAATTTTAAAAATCATTTCTTACAGCCAATCATAAAAAATAAGCTATTTTAAAAATGTCAGGCAGTTTTAGGTATTGTTGATGGCACTAAACCAATTCTGTTCCTGGCATCAGCGCTGACCAGCAATTTTTTAAATTTTTATTTCAGATTTTCAGGGTCTTTTCGACCCATTCTTTGCCTGCCCAGCAGCCAGACTGCCAGAAGCAAAATGACAGAAAAACAAGTAACTGCCAGAATTCCTTGATACATTCACCGAATTGTGTACAGAATCCCATAGCTGAGGTCTCCAAAGGGATTTAGATACCTAAATCCATGTGAAAACCTAGACCTTAGTCTATTAAAGACCCTTTTAGCATAGATCTGCCACCTTCACTCATTACTTTCTGCCTCAGGACGTGGAGGGAGTTTTGTTGTCAATGTGTGCTAACATCTGGCCCTGACTAATTGACATTAGGGTAGGAAGTGACAAACAAACACAACCACAGCTTCTTGGAATATTCATCGCAAATAATTTATGCAACTAATTTAGTCCCCCTCCTTCCCTTTTTCCATCTGAGGAATCTGCAAGGGTGGAATGTGACCTTTATGGATTAGTGTCTTTGCACTTGCTCATTGAGCAGTTTGTGTGAACAATTCTGAGCCTATGGATTTCTTGCAAGCTGCTGGCTATGAATGTCCACTAATCCTGATTCACTGTTTATGCCATATGATTGGTCACCTCTGCCACCCTTTATTTTTTAATTTTTTTTCCCTTCCCTTACTTGTTGCCTAATTGGTTGACCCCAGTGTTATAAATAGCAGGGAAAGCTAAACAAATCACAGAGGCTTTGTGTCTGTGGGAAAGCAGGGGGCTAAAATAGCAGGAAATAAATAGGTGTAGGGATTTTAGAACATTGTTTGCCTAGATACATAGCTTTGAGCTGTAAAAATAATCCTGTTCCTTCCCTACCTAACAGAAAGAGACAGGCAGCTTTTTAGCAAGCATTGCATCCAATTCTTCCCTGTCCCATCCCTCCAAATCCATCACAAGTATGGAAAATGCTGTTGGGAGACATTTTGTTCACTCTTACTATGCAGACAGCCAGCTCTTTTGGAACATACCTTCCTTCTGGCCACGCACATGTACCTCACCTTGCATAAGGGGATCCTGACCTCAGCTGAGACTCCAACATCTTTTAGTGACAAACTAAAAATAAGAACAGCAGATAGTCTAATTCCTCTGCAGGGGTACTTGTTTGCCTCTCACATGCTCTGATTCATAAACAAAAGCTCCTCCTAGTTCTTAATTAAACATAAATTAACTGAAATGTATATATGTGCATAATAAATATAAATACATAAACATAAAAGATAACCCAAAACCAACATATCCTGGGAACAACTAGAAGGAATTACATAAATATAATCCAAACCAACTTTTGTTTAATCTTCTATTTGACTAAATTTATCTGAAGGGAAAAAAAAATTCTTTCTTTACCCAGTTTTCAGGATGATATGAAAGCACTGGAGCCTGTGCAACTTAAGTCTATAAAACCAGTGAAGAATAAGGACTGTCAGCTACTACCATCTCTCTATAGGCCCAGTTGAACCAGTGGTCCACAGGGAAAAGACAAGGGAGTTTATTACCTATCCCTTGAGCCATCCACTCTTCCCTAGAGAGCCTTTTTGACATCAGGGACTTAACTGAAACATATGAATTAGAGTGGAAATTGAAAGTATTCAAATATAAATTAATTTATACCCAAGGGTTATTCATGCCAACTAGCAATAAATATGCTGGAAGTAAAAATGGCTAATTTGAATGAATAGGAGTGGGCAAAAAGCAATCAAGGGCAAGAAAGAGGCATATGCAAAGTGTAAAGCATCATATAGAGGAGACAGAACTGAAAAGATTACAGTAGAAAATTAATGTAAAGAAAATATGAGTTCTGCGAAAATGAGGGGCCCAGCTTTCTGTGTCATGGTGCTAAAGTGCCTTGCCAGACCTACCTCACTCTTCTGCAAACCTCAAGACCTGGACATGGTCACATCAAAAATAAAAAATTAAGTTCCACCCAAGATACTTGTGGACATTTCTCTAAGATATTAAGTTGGAAAACAGGGTTTGTTAGACCTTGTTAGCAATTATGGGGTGAAAGAGTGATTGACAGCCATGAAAAAGGCTGTTGAGAGACAAAACCCACTCAAACAGGAGCTGCTAACAAATCTGTCAATTCCCTTCACTGGTCCTGTAAAAGTCTAGCAGGCCTCCCATCTGATGTTTTTTGTATATAGGCAGGATTTCACTGTACATATTTTCTTCATAAGGTCAAGAGAGACCACCAATGCCTCTGCTGAAATTCTGCCCTTAATCACTCACTGATTCTGGATCCTGAGGCACACAGCAGATTATTTACAATGACAAAAATGTGCAATTTCTGTAATTGCACAGGGACAAAAGAAGATGCAATTTTTATCACTTTGCCTGGTTTTCTCCAGGAGTAATTAGTTACTTTATTTCATGAGTAGTAAATTTGTACTTACAAGACAGGAAAAAAATTAAAAAAGGGGGAAAAAAAAGACTAAGAAATAAGAATTGCACTTGAGGAGTAATGTGGACAGAGGCTAAGACTAAAATTAGAAGTATTTTGTCTTCACTAGGTTAAATAATCTATGACCTTGTATGAGCTGAAGAACTGAATGAAACATTTTTTTCACTGCCCTTTTAAAACAGCAACTGAAAATATTTCTACTCATATCAGTTCATGTTTTAAGAAAACACAACAGCTATGTTCTGAGCCTAAACTACTTCTCTGTGTCTGATTAATTAACCTAGAGGCTTTCCCAATATTCCCCACAGATTTTGTCCATGGCTTTGATTAATTTA
>WBNO01019058.1:201723-227199 GCA_013400575.1 Peucedramus taeniatus | reverse complement strand
AGGGAAGGGAAGGGAAGGGAAAACCTCTCAAGAAGTGTGATTGTGTCCTTCAGAAGAATAAAATTCTGATGCTTCCTTTCATTCCTCTAGCATCTTTCTCACCTACACTTTTGTCTCTCCATTTGTCTTCTTGAGATCTGCAGATCATTACTTTGAGACTGCTTCGTCATATTTAGGAGAAAAAGTTTTCCTTGGCTGTACAAAACTTGGATGATATCACAATCCCAGAGCTTTTCAAAAAATTCTTTCTTTTTTTTTTTTTATTTTTACTCTTTACTCTTCCCCACAGATCTGCAAGACTTTCTTCACAATCCTACTTTGTTGCAGTACCTTTGATATTTTGCAATGCTAATGGTCAGAGCTGTGAAAACAGCAGCACCCTGTTGGTTTCCTTCTTGCTCACGGTCTTTGGAGGTCTCCACACAGCCTAATCAGAAGGAAGATGAAATATATATGAACCTACTAGCCAGTTCAAAAACGCTTCATAACCTGTGATGAAGGTGCCTGCCAGAGAAAATGCATTGCCCTTCAGGCTCTGAAATACTCAAGTGTCCTTAAAGGCCATATGTGGAGGAATACATCAGCTTCCAGCAGCAACAGCAGAGCTGTACCCATCTCTGGACTGCAAATCACGTATCTAACATGGGGAAAAAACCCAGTTTGTCTCCTCGTACAGTTACAAATCAAGAATCAGGAGTAGTGAGAAGCTCCTCCTTGATAAGGTAGCATCTCTTTGTGGTCATACATAGTTTCTTATGATCACAAACTCCAAACTCACATACTCTTTTGCTACCGTTTTAACTTTGCCCGTTATTATCATCAGCCATTAAAGTGTCTTGGAGAAGTCTGTGTCTTCCTATTTTTTTCCATAGTAAGCAGAGCAAACATTTGATGATGTAAATGAGTGAACAACAGCAGATGTTTTGTTCATCTGTAAGTGTCTTCTGTGGCAAGAAGAAGAAAGAAATCCTTATTGAGACATTTTACCACAATTGGGATGACACCATTTTCTTTTTTTTGGAATTCTTGCTGCCACCAGTCCTTATGTCACCATCTAGATATGGAAGAGATTTTGGCCTTTGTAAATATAACGGGAGAATCCACGGAACCAGAGATAAGGATTGAACAAATTTAGGCCAAAAGTATGACTCTCAGTATTCCCCAGTGCTGTCACCTTTTTGTTTTTCATCACAATAGCCTCAGGGACTTTGCTTACACGGGCTGACTGCCTACTGGGTGAAATATACCCCTTTTTGTTTGTTTTCAACCTCTTGTACAGTCTCTGTTAAATTTCTCTATACTTGTCTTGGAAGAGACAGTGAATATATCAACCACTATCACCTTCACATCATTTATGATGTTTCATGCCTCTGTTTTATCCCCTCCTGTAGGGGCTTGCTTCCCAGTACTGGGGAGTCCTGGTTTACTTAGCTGGTGCTCAATTGGAAATTATTCAACTGTGATCATTTTTTTTGCCCTTCACAGACTGTTTTTCAGCTTTAACATTTCCTTTTGAAAATGAAGATACCTGTGTTTTATACAACACTTAAAATGTGAGTAAACCATAAATTCATAAAATGGCTTTATAACATTTTCTGCTATTGTTCTCTATTTTCTTCTAATGATCCTTAACATTTACATCTGCTTCTGACTGCTACTGAGCATTGAGACTGACATTTTCATGGAAATATTTATTGTAACCTCAAGATCTTACTCCTGAGAGGTAATGGTCAGATTAAAGGCCATCATTTTGTATGCAAAGTTAGGATTTTTCCATCTGTGCATTTCTTTCATATTTCTACACTGAATTTCACCTGTCATTTTATTCTCCAGTCACTCAGTCTCATAAATGCTGTCAGTCTTCACATTCAATCTTCACCTTTGTTGTTAGTCCTGTTATGAATAATTTTACATCATCAGCACTCGTTGTCTTGGCATTGTTCATACCTTCCTCCAGGTGGTTCACAAATAGGTTGAACAGCCCATGTGCCCACTCAGACCTCAATAGGAATCCCCTGGTGACCTTCCTCCATCACTCTCATGCCTCCAATTATTTACTCAAACTTTCCATTCAAGCAATTAATCCGAAATAAAAGGACTTTCTTCTTATTCCATTTCTCAGTTTTCTTAAATGTTTGAGTTTGGGGTTTGGGTTTTTATTTGTGAGAGAATCTGTTAAATACCTTCCAGGATTCAAATGGAGTCTGTTGACCAGACCATCATGTCCACAATCCCACTGTGTTCCCTAAGGAACATTAGCAGATTCATAAGGAAAAACCTCTCCTTACCAAGGCCATGTCAATGATTCTGAAGTAGATTGGATTTACCCAAAGTGATATCACCTGCTCTTTTCTTCTCCACTGTATAAAGCTCATTTGTATAGTGGAAAATAATAATCCTTAGATCATTACTTTTGGGCTATGACTTGGAAGTAGATATATATTCTAAACATTTCTACTGCCAAATAGAAAAAGAAGTTGGGGTTCTTTTTCTTGTAGAAACCTGTACATTGATACACCACTGCTAGTCAAGCTCAAAGCCCTCATAACAAAAAATAATTGTGAAATTTGGATATTTTTAACAAATTTTCTCACTATTCTACATATAACTGCTCTATCACATGCTCAATACCTAACTAGCAGATGTGACAAAAAAAACTCCTTGAGCAGGTTTCACAACTTGTTAAAAACAATACCTAAGGAAGACACATTAGTTCTAAGCAGCTGTGTTCTGAAATTGGTCCTAATTTAAGTAATCAACAAGACATTTACTGTTATAGCATGCACCTGTGTTTGCATAGTTCTGTTCACCCATCTATGCTTTATCCTTAGGGATAAAACCTGCTAGTTAGGGGGAAAGAGACGTGCAGGTGCACAGACTGCAGCTTGCTAGGACCTGCCAGGAGCACCCTTTGAGAAGGGGGAGATCAGATATTGTAATGTGTTAGGGCTGATGGACATCAAGGGCTTGTTATTCACATACAATTCCACCAAGTTTAAACTCTTCCTCAAAAGTAAAGGATCATTAGACTCACAGAAAATTCAGGCTTCTCAAAAAAAGAAATTCAGTTTGGGAGCTCCAAAAAGCTCTGAGACACTCAGAGTGCTGTATTTCCATTGTGGTGTTCAGATTTATTTTGTTTCATATCAATATTTGAACAGTAATGAAATAAGCATATGTATCATGTATCACTGGCACAAAAAAAATGCCAAAAAAGTCTTTGAAGCAAAATATCTGACTTCTTCCTATTAAATATTTGCAAAAAACTCCAACACTTTCCTGTAAATTATTGTTATATTGGCAGAACTTCTCCTAGTAAGATAATTCTATTGAAAAAACCACACTGAAATTATTATCTGATTACCTAAGTTGTCTACACTCAGTATCTGAACAACTCAAAAGCATTATTTTTTCTGTGTTCTTTTTCCTACCCATGACAAGCACTTTTCTTCCTGGACTTTAATTATTGTCACTTTCCATGGGGAAGGATATCTATATTGGGAATGTTTAACCTCTTTAGAAGGGAGACAATAAACTTTCTGCAGGAGTCTAACTGTAGAAAACTTTGGCTGAAAAGACAAAGAGGCAGGATTAATCTAATCCCAGTAGGTGATTTAGGGTCATTCTTTGGTGAAAGACAGACATTTGGGAGCCAATATCCCATACATCAAGAGACTTTGCAGCCTACCCATCTCCCCTGCTCAGCAGAGCAGCCTGCACATTTATTCCAGCTGCTCTGATATTAATTACTGAAGGTCTGTAACCAGAGAGGATCTATTCCAGATGTGCTGGCAGATACCAATGACTCCAGTAGAGTATGGAAGAGCTGCAACTTAGAGTACAACTGAATACAGAGCCCAGTGCTGTCCCTCCACTCCAGTAAAATGTCCCTGTACCCCTGGTGAAGAAGGGCTCAATTTTCCTATTGCTGCTGAACTAGAAGGCAGATAATCCACAGAAAGCAGTGAATCAAACCTGGACTCACAAATTAACATTTAGGAAAGGAATAACTTCTGTTGCATGGAAGAGAAGCTCTTTGTGAAACTTAACTGTGAAACTAAAATCTCAAACTAACATTGTGACCTTTGGGTGCTAATAGTTTGAGGAGATTTAAATACAACATGTGGCATTTTTTGATCTTCAAGGCTTTATACTAATCAAAATTTTGCAGTATGTTTCATAAGCAAGGTTTTACAGGTCTTACAGGATTAAAAAAAAAAAAACCAAACTTTGCTTGAAAATAAAATATTCCACATTTATTGTTCTTTGAACTCTACAATAAGGTCTATATAATTTCTTTATAATGGTTCAGCCACATAAATTGCTACACCTGGTGTATGAGACATTTTTTAAGGCTGTAGTTTACTATTACCATACAATTCCTCACACCTCTATGGTTTTCCTGTATACTCCTAAAGGCCATATTACTTTATTTAGTGATACTTCTACATCTCAGTATGCAGCCAGGAAGCTCAGTGACTCAAGACTATGCAGTGTGTAAATTTAAAAAGGGTGGACAAGGAATCCCCCTGGGCTTTCCCCTGTCACTAGCATGTCTCATGAGCCACCCCAAGAGATATTTTTTTTCTGCTGACCACCTATCTAGCCTCAAACATCACTTTTAGACAGTCCTCATAAAGTTGTTGTGTGATGTCTAATTCCTTGGAGATAAGAGGAAAGTTTTTAAGAGTCTCTACGATTCTATGATTCTCTTTATTACAAATTTAGACCCAAATCAGAGGAAGCACCTCTCCCACTAGATTGTTCTTCATCCATGAAGGTACAGAGACAGGGGCAGCTTCAAGCTTTCCAGAATTTGCTGCTCTGAAGGGTGTCAGAGTTCTGGCTTTTCAAAAATGTCACAGCTCCTTAAGGCAGCTATTATTTTTTTCAACACCACATTTGAAACATATTCTACCTCCCTGCCAGTAACATATTCACTGGAAACAAAGCAGGAGAGACTGTTCCTGGAAAGGCTTAATTTATGACAGCTTACAGCTGTCACCTCACTGTTTCCTGAATGGAAAAGTTTTTTCCCTGGACAGCTGTGTGAGGTATTCCTGAGAGAGCACAGAACTGGTCTTGAGGAGCCCCGAAATGACATTGTTAAAAAATCCAGCTGTAAGACAGGCACGCTGCCTGGTTGGTAACCAGGTAAGGACAGCTCCCCTGGGAGCAGCGAGGTGCTGGGGCTGCTGGGCTGGGCAGGTCCCTCAGCAAGTCAGCTGAGAAAAACAGGAGCCCATGCCTTGCTCTGCTGCTGCCTGTCCTCTCTCAATTCCCTGCCCTCCCCAGGGAAAAGCACATCACTGGGGAAGTGAAGGCAGAGCCTTGCTCAGCTCACTGCTGTCTCTTCCCTATCCTGGGGCAGGCCTGAGAGCACCTGGCAGAGATGCTCAATGAGGCTGACTCCACAGATGCTGCTGGGGGAAGGCAGCCTGAAGCAGCACCATAGAGCAGCCTCCAAAACACCATGTGAGAGCTCAGTCCTTACCCAAATAAAATACTGTTTGAACCCACTGTTCTTACATGCATTCAACTGTTTTTAATTAGGAAAATAATCAAATAGGTGTTATTCCTAAGATTAGCTCTAGGATATTCTTATACAGGCAGAAATTTAGAAGTAAAATGTTTGCAGGCAATTAGAACAATTTGTTCTGCCCTGGCTGTCTAAACCAGTCATTCACAATGTATCTGAGCTGCCAAGGAGCAGCAGGATAGAAACACCAATTGATCAACAGATGGATTTAATAATCATTGAAAATGAGACCCTCCTAGAAAAAATATACTTGGGGCTTATCACATCAGCTGAACATCAGGTCTCATCTCTCATCCTCCCATTGAGGCTGGTAGAAGGATGGATTTCCAAATTGTTATGTCCCCCTGCAGATTGCCAGTGTTGAGAGAAATGGTGACAGCAGAAGTGCTGAGCCTGCCTCACAGGCCTCAGCTGCTGCACAGGCATCAAGAGATGGACAACCTCAAGGAGAAGAGGGAGGCTGGAAGCTTTTGCAGCCCTCTGGCAAACACAGACACAGTACTGTAAATGTTGCTATCATGAAAACACACAAAGCTGAGGGTGAACATGCTTTTCAGTCTTGTGTAGAGAACTGGTGGTATATAAATACTACTATAAAAGCATTATAGATGCAACTAGTTAGTATGGACTTTAATTTCAACAGCCATTGTGTGGTCTCCTCAAGCTCAGTTATTTCAGGCAGTAAAAAAGTCTGCCACCCTGAAAGCTGAAGACAAATTTCCCATTGTTTTCAGCCTCTTGGGTCAGAAGCCACTTCCCTTCCCTTCCCTTCCCTTCCCTGGCTCAAAATACTAAGACACTGCATTCAGTTTCTGATCTTTTCTTTGGAATGTACCCAAGTAACCTATATCCTGCATCTCCCAAGGGTACCTGGAGTTTCTGTTTCCTGAATGAGCATTGATGGAGAGCACCTGTAGCTGACTCCCCAGCATCCTGTTTTCTGCAGTTATTCTGCCCTTTAAGTGCCATAACCACATACCAGCCCCAACAGCACTTTGCAATAAATGAAGGGGTGATAATGTAGGAGAACTAAATTCCTTGTGGCATCCTTGTGAATGCCAATATAATTTATGTACTAAAAAAATGCACATCTAATCCTGTTTATTAAGTCTGATCATTTCTATATTATGTTTACATTTAACAGACCTTATTACTGTATTAGATACATTCTTTATTTATGTTCAGAATCTCTTCTCACTTTTATTTGCAAGTATGTTTCCTCTTGATTGAGGAAATTCTCAAATGATATTGAAGAAAAAAAGTAATCACATTCAGTTGATTTGAGCACAGAACACATCATCCAGTAATAGTACACAGCCTGCACCATGGCATCTGAAACTAAATAGTTCAGAGGCTTTGTATTTGCATAGAAAATTTTTATTCACTGTGTAATGTGCTACACGGGTGGCAGACAGGAATCTGAAAAGTAAGGATTGAAGGTTAAGGAAGAATAAAGAGAATATTAAATATTATTGGGCTCCACTGTAAAGGAAAATGTCAAAGGACAAAAAAGGAGAAAAATCATTAAGAGCAGTGTCTGCTCCTGTGACTATGTGTTGTATATTCTTGAGGATCGGGAAGATCAGATGGAAGGAAGATTCACAGCCATGTGAAAAGGAGAGCATTTGGAATGGATGAAGAGCTTCATAAGGAGTAAGTACCCCTTTCTACTTGAAAATAAGAAAATTTAGTATTTTTTATTCAGTTAATGATGACATGTAGTATAGAAATAAAGTTTCAATAATGATCAGCATCTGCATTCAGCTCTCCTTGTTGCAGGCAGAGTACAATGCTGCAGCTGTCATGTGTAACTCCAGGAGGCTCCCAAGACAGCCAGGGTGCCCTGCTCTGTCCAAGCCATCCACTGTTAATGAAAGCTTTTGCACTGGTGAACAGGTGGAGGCAAAGTCTCTGTGGGGACATCTGTGTGATAGAAAGTATATGGGATCTAAAAGTGAGAGGCTGAAAAATCAGACAGAAAAGAAAGGAGCCTTTGGGCAGTTTTCTGCACCCTCACCACGTTTGCTGAGGGCACTGAGCTGAGAGGCAGGGAAAACGTGTCAGAGGGGAGAGCCTTCTTCAGAGGCTGCTGGGAGAGGGGGGGCAGGAACTGTAGGAACAAGCAGGAGTCAAAGCGCTGCACCTGGGACAAAGTAACCAAAGTGCACAGTGCAGGATCTGTGTGCCTGGGGAGCTCCTTGCTGCAAGGGACCTGGGGTCCTGGCAGGCAACAAGCTGAGGTGAGTCAGCAGAGAGCCACTGTAGCACCAAAGGCAAATCAGCTCCTGGGTTGCATTTGCAGGGGCATCACTAGTAGTATAGAAATGTGGCCATTCTACAATATTCAGTGCTTATCAGGCTGCATCCAGAATAGTGTGCCCAGCTCTGGTCCCCACAACTCAAGAAAGATGCAGACAGACTGAAGAAGGTCCACAGGAGTGCCATGAAGATAATTAGGAAGGGCTGAAGAACCTGCCCTATGAGGATAGACTGAGGGAGTTAGATCATTCATTTGTGAAGAAGAGAAGGTTCAGCGGGGACCTCATCACAGTATCTCAGTACTTAAAGGGCAGCTGCAAAGGTGACAAACACTTTCTATTTAATAGGAGCCAGATGGGGAAAACAAGAGACAATGGGTATAAATTGTGCTGGGAGAGATTTCATCTTGACATAATAAAGAATTTTTTTTACAGTCAGACCAGCCACTGGAACAGCTTCCCCAGGTATGTGGTAGAGCCCCCGCCACTGGAAGTTTTTAAGATGAGATTGGGCAGGGTGCTAAACAATGTCAGCTAGGATTCCTTTCCCATGACAGGTAGAACCAGATGACCCTTGGATGGTCACTTCCAGCATGTGCTGATCTGATTTTGTTGTATTCTGCAGTGCTGGAAATATCAAAGCAACAATCTCAGGCCCAAACAGTGCTACAGTACTTGGGAGACAAGAAGAGATTTGTCTTTTCCAAATTCAGTAAAAAAACAAATAAACCAGCAAAAGAGAATAAAGACTTCACAGCAGAATCCTCTAGTAGGGGAAGGGAAAAGAAGAAAAGCAGAGGAAAATAAGGGATTGTGTTTTTCTTTCTCCAGCAATACCTGGACACCCTCTCATGTAAATTTACTGTTTGGGGCTGTCCAATTTTGTAAATGTGATAGAACATTTCTGCCAATAAAAGGCATACAGGTAGGTATGAATATCTGCAACTGGCATTGTTGTATATAAAACACCTGGAATAAATTATAGCCTTAGGAATCCATCAAGTATTTCTAATTCAGTTATCTGAGCATTACACTGAACCTATAAGTTGTATCAAATACTAGAAATCTTCCCCAAAACAATGGCTGTTCATTTCATAAGTGTTTATGTTTGGTACCACACAGAAACAAAACATTTTAAAAGCCACCTTGAAAAGCTGTTCAAAATATTAAAGAATCAGTAGTAAAAGAGCAGAAAGCAGAAATGTAATGCAATAAGTTTCTTCTGAAATTAGATGCTATTACACTAGCTATTACCCCAGTGATTAGAAAGCGCTACTTCCCTCATGAAGAATTTGCCACCTAAAAAAATAAAATAAACAAAAGATGTAATTGGTCTCATGTGATTTTAGCCATGTAAAAATGAGGCTCTTCCAAAGCAGAGTAGAAAGAGGGAAACTGTTCCACAGATAAATATTTCTTTTACCCACCTCAGACATGTCTCTGCAGATGTAGCATACTGCCCTGTGTCAGCTCCCTTCCTTCCCACCTTACCCCACTGACTACAGAGAGATCTCTCTCTCAGATCAGATTCCCAATTCCTGGGTGGCTGAGTTGAGTGAGATCCAGAATGACTTGCCCAATGAAATGGTCAGGCAGCAGAAGAGCCATGGGAATGCCCATGACACTGTTCATGCGCAGGTAGGGAAGCCTGGGCACACAGCACAGATACAGATGAAAAATACTGAAAAAAATGTGAACATTTTCCTAGAGTTCTGCAGGGAAATCCAGACCAGGACATCTGCCTGAGGTCCCAGATAAAAAAAGTTAGAGGCATTTTGTTTCCACTGAAAACTCTTGGTGAAGAATCTTCTACTGAGAAATTGAAGGTTCTAAAAATCAGGAAGGTATTTTCTGAGCACCATTTAGCATTAAGTCTAAATGTTTTTAAATAGCCACAAAGTCTTGACAAATTTCTGTTAAAAATCAGTTTAATAAACCTAAATACTATATCCAAGGAATTAGGTAGCAATGGTAGGAGTTTTTTCCTCTATGTAATTTGCCTGCAGGAAACTTCTACCTGGCCCTCCCTTCCACGATCTACTGCTATTGTTTTATCCTTGGATGAGATGTATGCTAAATGTCTAAAATCAAAGCAGCAGAAAATAATCTAAAAAATCGATAGAGAAATAGCAGAACTGAAAAATCACAAGCTTGGTGGCTGCTACCCTGCAGTTTCACTGCACCCCATTTGATACATTTCCCTGCAACATCTTATTGCTTATTTTTTTAAGGCCTGTCCTTGCAATTTACAATCCACAAGGCTGCTGAGCTCTGTGGAAACATTAATTTGCCACCCCTTCAAGGCACAGCCTTTGTCTTTGCTCCTGGAGGCACACAGGACGCTATGAGCACTATACAAATATTATTTGAGATAATGTAATGGCAACTCCTCCACAAAAGGTGTGTTAGGGTGGATTTAGAGTCCTCCAAACGTCTTCCATCACGGTGGACAAACAAGTAACACATTAAACAACCAGTTCTCAGCCCACAAAGGACCAGCCTTAAGGGATTACCCAGTTCCATCCCATTTCTCACTGACACCAAACACTAACAACACCTCCAGCATGCCCACACATTTGATTCAACAATGTTACCCTAGTGCACACATCAAACAGCTGAAAAGGACCAGCTAGTCATTGCTACATAAATGAGCCCTGCAACAACAGCTGGGGTAATTGAACGCCTAATTCTGGTTCTACTTCCAAGGTGATAAAAAACTAAATAGTGGAAGAAATTTATAGAGCGAAATAAAGCTTACAGTCAAGAAACATCAAGATTCTTTATGGAATTCATTGAATTAAATTAGTCATATTGAACTACAAAAAGCAAGGAGCTCACCAAGTTCCATCCATGCCTGAAGCCAAGTAGGGGAAACTCAGACCGAGACCAAATCAATTTATTTTCAGCCAGGTCTAAATTTTTGAACAACAACTGCACTACAGTTGACGTTCTGGGCATACAATTATTATCTCTAAAATGAATAGCATCAATCCAAAGACTTAGTGCCACACAAAATGGAAGGAAAATATCACTCACATAAATTATATCTCTCCCAAGACACTCAAGTGTTTGTGCTTTATTGTCATTTGAAGGACCTTTTTATGGTACTTTGATGGTGCAAAATAGGTCAAGGAAAACCTCTAAATTAGGAAAACACCAGGCAAAGAGCTATGAGGGTCCTCTTCTTCCTTCTCCCACTCCCCTCAGCCCACAGCTCCCAGAGGAGGTCCGTGCTTAGGAATATACTGGGAGCTCTTGTCTCAGGATTTCTCTGTGGCCTCAGGTGTCTGTCACCTCCCAGGGAGCAGACACACGGGGGTGCAGCAGCATCCACAGTCAGAGCTGCACAAAGCCATTCCTTCAACTCCTTTGTGCTCTTCCCTACACAGCCATCTACATCTGAAACAACTCCATTACTGCAGCAAAAGGGCAGCAGCATAAAACTGAGCATGAATGAGGTCAGATGAGTACAGCTCTCAGCTAATGTGTAAAATGCACACTCGGTTTCATATCATTGATTTGATCCACCATTCTGCAGTTACCAATCAAATGCCTTTTTAGGAGCCTGACATCCAGAACCAATATTTTAAATCAGGAAAAAAAAGACCATCCAATCACATTAAGGAAATGGAGAACATGAACTGAAATTTCATATCTAATTACATTATCCATATATCCAGTATGCATTCAGATTATAAAAATCTTGAATGACTAGAACTTGGTTTGCGGGAAAAGAATCCTATACTCTGCTTACTCACAGGCTTGGGAATGAGAGTCTTCATGCAGAAAGAAAGGAGTCACACAGTATTTGCACTCACATAATGAACCTGGATTCTGAAAAAAAAAATCAGGATGGGCAGTAGATCTTCCAATGTTTCAGAGAGGAAAAATGTATGGAGTTTAAAGAAAAAAGGTTGGGCAAAATCCAATCCATCCTCTTCTGGTACTCAAACTGTGAATTGCAGTACGCAAATTTGGAATCTGACTCTCAGCAAGGACATCTAGATTTGATCCTTCCCTTTGTAGGCAGTAAAGAAGATAAAACTGAACCAGAGAGATTCTCTCTGTGTGAGCCCTGTTGTAGAGACACTCAATAGGAAAATCACTATAAAAATCCTCCCACCCTTTTGTGGAGCTTAAGGAGGCCAGTCAGACCAATACAGAACACCTCTTCTCAGAGTGCAGATGTCCCAGGTAGGGAGAGGCACCCACATGCACAGGGCTCTGAGCAAAGCAAAAAGAGCAAAGGGAGATGAACACTTAACACAGTAACCCTGGCAGGCAGAGCATGCACTTACCAGGGGTCTGACATCCCATCCCCACATTGTATTGCCTGCTGGATTTGATGGAATGTATGTGAAAGGGTGCACTAAAGCACAAGACTTTTGGGGCATTTGGATGGCAGGGAGAGGGGAGAAATTCTTGTTGTAGCAACTGCTCTTCTGGGCAGCCAAAGAAGAATCTTCACCAGCCAGAAATATCTGGAGCAAAGGACTGTGGCCCCAAAGCCTCAAAGTTAGGGCACTCAGGTAGGGGAAGGGAGTTCTGGTTTCTTCCTCTGGCCATTATCTGATAAAGATCTAATGGAACATGCGTAAGCAGTCCAGGGACTTTTGTTGATCATTGTCTTAATTGGCTGAAGTGCAAGGAACCTGTTCTATGTATTGATTTCCTAATCAAATTAATGTCTGGTATTTACCCTCATATGTTTATTCCTCTGTTCTGCAAGGCTCTCTTATGTCCCATGGGGTTTGTGTCCAAGTTAAAAGTTTATTTTCCTGTGCCTTCTCTGAATATGCACAGAATTCATCAGATGCACAGAAGGCTCTCATACCCATTAGCAACCAACTGAAGGGGAGAATTTATTTATCTTTTTAATCAATGAAGCTGCTGATAAAGAATTAGCCTTGCATTTAGGGAAATCAGTTTCATTATGAATTACACTGCTTCAGATTTCCTGCCTCACCGCGTAGCCTGGCTTACTCTTGCCTTGGTTTCCCACTAAAAATCCTGGGAGTGATGAAGATGTCAGAAGTTTTAGGCTGGAGACAGCAGTGATGAGACCATAGAAGTCTCTCTACCATGCACAGCAGTATGCAGGATTCCTGTCCTGAGAAGCTGGGTTCTGACTCCCTGACTCCAGTGACTTCTTCACCAGATACTCCATTTATTTGGCCTGGGAAGTGAGCCCTGAGCAAGGGGAAGAAAATGTTATACACATTTCAGAATCATCTCATAATGCAACAGGGGAAAATCTTGTTACAGTGCACTCCAAGCAGCATATTCAAGGTAATCACATTTATATTTTTTAAATGAGGCAGCCTTCACAAAAAGTCAGCTTTGCAGCCAAGATATAAACAAGCCAGGACATAGTCCAGAAGCAAGAAAATGGTTTATGACACTTCCTGTTCTCAGCATCCTCCTTTCTACTTCCTAATGAACTTTAATAAGAGGATGTACCAACATTTATGCACAGCAATCTCCAGGCTGGCCGCTTCATATAAATGCCTTTCTCAATAAAGGAAACACCATGCAAGGTGGAAAATTAAAGATGAATGCCAAACTTCTTTCTCTACAACTGAGTTAATTATACCCCAAAAGGGCATCTGCAGTAGGCTTTTAAAGGTTAATTTTTCTGATGAAGATATTTTTTGTAAAATAGACATAAATTTGCTTTCTTTGTTTATCCATTAATTTATTTAGTTACCCCATAGTAAAAGACTGCAGATATAAAAGAAAGTGGATCTGAGTCAGGGGTTTTGGAGAAACAGCTGCAGAAGTGGTGGTGAGGTTTCAGAATAGGAAACAAGTTAAACTAAGGGAACAATGCAAGAGTATTTATTTTACTCAAGGATTGAGGCAAAATTCATCTAAAGAAAAGAGTTTGACTTATTTTCGTTTGAAAAACATCAAAATATGGTGCAAACAACACCGTCTTTATTTCAGAATTACAGCTTCTATTATTGATTAAACACAGGCATAACACATGCTTTTAACCATGAAAATCAACATATCTCAGCAAAGTAATTAAGTCACTCTTATATGGTTTCTTGAATAAGGTTGAAATTCTGAACTTCATTCTGCAAAGTGCTTTGGGGCAAAATTTTGAAAATTTATCTGAAAGTGACAATGCACTTCCATCACATGTTAATGAATTTGTACAGAGATAAGCGAAGAACAATGGATTCAGGATTTTCTGGCACATCATTGCTGAGAACAAAAACTACTATATTTTAAGAAAACCTATGTATTTCAAAAAAAATATAGCAAGAAGGAGATTATATCAGAACCTGGAACTTACCTTGTGCCACAGCATGAGTTTAACAAAGCTTGTTACAATCAAAACTTGAAAGTTTTGAAACAAGAAAGTCACAATTACTTCTCTATAACAGCAATGATCAGTGCTCAAGAAAGCTGAAAGTTGTTGTGGAAGCAGCATGATGTCATTGTAATTAGATCTATAAGTTGCAAATAAATACATACACAATCCTGCTACCCACCAAAAAAAAAAACAACCAACAAAAAAGCCCCATCCAAAAAAAAAAAAAAGCCCCACCCAAAAAACCCAAAACAAACAAAAAACCATGCATACAAGCAAAACCAACAACAACAACAAAAAAGCAAAACAAACCAACATCCACATAAGATTTAAAATAAAAGATAAATTTCTGTAGTGACAGATATATTGGTCAAGATGCCTACCTATTTTCTGTAGTATTTTACATATCAAAACATTTTTCTTTATAAGCTTCAAGCTCTGTCTTTCATTTTGATGTGGCTTTCAAAAAAGACAAGGCATTGTAGTCAGACCATAGTATGAGGTCTGTAATATGCTCTGATGGGCAAAGCATTTCTGCTGTCTTGGTCTCACAATAATTTATTAATGGATGGGCTGACAATGCTTATTATGTGCCTGAGATAACCTCAAAAGACCAAGCAAATACAGCTAGAGTTAAATACTGTCTGTTCTTGTGAAGGTTTCCTAGCAAGAAATTGGATTTTCAATGCAAAATATATTACATTTTTGAAGAAAGGAACAACCAGACCTCTGAGAGTGTAGTAGATGTAGAAGGTGTTTGGAAAATAAGCAAAAGCACACCTCATGTCTTCAAAATTATTTAATTCATCAAAAGGCAAAGAAATCTCATTGAAATACAGCATTCTGTATCTTCTATTTCTGATCCACATGAGGGTAGGGAATAGTAGCTTTCTAGTATTACATTATCTGGTAAGAGGTACTGATAAAAATAAAGTCATATCATCCAGACTATAAAGATGAGGTGATCCTCTTTTATTTCCCTCATTAGTATTTAATCATGTACTTCAAAAGAATTTCTGAAAACACAGGTTTTCCTAGTACCATTGCACCTAAAGATGCACAGCTATGCTTCATATTGAAGCATTTATTTGTATCCAAGTGCATGCTTTTGAATTAAATTAGTCTTGGGGGCTTACTCCTCTGCCAACTGCTATTTGTCCTGCAGGAAAACAACTCCCTGAAGAAATGCAAATAATTCATGGTTCTTGAGAGCTTTGGGACAATTACTATGCCTTCCGAGCTCTCAAAATTGCAGTAAGTAGGTTATACAGCCTTGGCATCATCATTCCATATGGCTGCAGCTGAAATAAGATGCTTAGGTGGCTTGTTAAGTGACATAGTTTGAATACACATAATTGTATCTTAAGCTCAGCTACAAGCCCTGGGCCACCACTGGTTCAATAAGGGATCAGACATGCGTCAATTAAATTCTGTGAACATTTTATTATCTGGGAACTGAAAGCCTTTAGCTGAGATTAGACAGCTACGGATCTTCACAGATTATAAACACTGCTCTGATGCACTGCTACTGCTTTATGCAAAGAATATAATCTCACATCACAGATAAAACCAAAAGGAAAATAATGTGAAAAGGTAATTTCAGGAGACACTAAAACACAGCATTGATTCTGTGCTGTACACATGGGGGCCATTAAATAGGGCTACTTTTGTAAAAGCTACATGAGCAATTAAGTGAGAGCATGGATGAAACCAGTAGCTTTTCTACCACAAAATATTTCTGTGTTGACAGACTGCAAAAGGTATTTCACTGGAAAAGGTATTCCCACAAAACTCCTGTCCAGCTCTTGTCAACTTCTCCTGCTTTATTTGAGATCACCAAAATGACAGAATTCATGTAAGACAAAGGAGATGGGTTTTTGCTGTGTTTCTGCACTCCTGTCCCAACTGGACTGACTTGCCCAGCTCTTTCTGAAACTCCACCACGCTGTTTGGGAGAAGGTACCATGGGGGACAGCAGTTGCACTAAATTTTTCTGCTATTCTTCCCATCATTACCTTTCAGTTCCCCATGGGAATCCCCATGGAACAGATTACAATGTGGACTGGGAAGTCCCAGACCACAGAATATTTGGGACTTTTCTGCTTTCACATTTTCCTCTCCTTTCCCTTCCTAATCATGGAATCGTAATTCTTAAAGTAATTATTAATTTAGCTTTAATTTAAGATACTCTTAATTTGATTATTCTCATTATTCTTGCAATACTTATTACTTTCTTCCCCCTTTAAAGTATTTTTAGAAAGGATTTTCAATGCAAGACAACATCGCAAATGCAAATTTTAGCAAAAAAATAATGCAAATCAAGATTTATTATTCAAAAATAGATTAGGAGTTTATTCATTTTTTAGAAACAAGTATCCTATCTACTTCACAAGAACAGTTCTCGTATCTTGGACTTTATTCTGAGGCACTTACACTTCATTCTTGACTAAAGATACAAGAACCAAATATCAGTAAAAGAGGCAAGAGGGAAACATATTTCTCTTCCCCCAAGCAACACCCACCCGACTCTGTAGCACCAGTGGTGTCATTGATTATGCTGAACACATGAATAGATTGCCTTTATCAACAAATATGATTCAGAAATGCAGATTAACTCTATTTTCTGGAGCACACAATAACTGCTATTTTTCATTGTGATATCTTATCACTCATAGAGCCTTAACAGGTACTTCTTCCCAATTTCTTAAAGAAAAATACTCTGTTTAATATAAGCTCCAAGTGCAACCACACCAAATTATGGGACAATTCATAAGGGACTTACAAAATTTAAAAAAAAAAAAAGGGGGCAGAAATTTTAGAAGACAAACACATTGAAGCTCTAAGGCAAAAGTGCCCCTGAAAGAGTTTTGGGGTTTTTGTCAGGTCCATCACAGATACGCCTTAGTCCAACTCTGCATTGTATTGTAATAACTATCATCCCATTTTCTGTGGCTATATCACAAGATTTACTGAAAAGGCACTGGAAAGGGTGCCTATAACAATGATAGTGGAGATTACTGTTTCATAAAAAATATAAGGTTGGAAATGGTTCAAAAGCCAAACCACTTTGGGTCTGTATTGTCCAATTTGGAATTCTCAAGGTAGACATTCCAGACTGCATGGGAGGATACAAACAAAAGTGGCCTGGTTTCCAGTGGTACCAAACATCTCAATTAACAGACAAGTGCACGTATTCATATCTATGAAAATTGGAATTCATGCTTTGCTTTGAGACTAGACACCTACTTTGGGTGGCCAAAATCTGGGAGGTTTTTAATTCTTAGTTCAAGGTAGTTCACAAAATTAATACAAAACACTGAATGACCAAAAAGGTTTTATAGGCTCATATCAGGTTATCTGATTTCTTGAAGTAATTGCAGGTAATAGAAGTAATCAGAAAGCTGGAAAGACTTTAATATGGTGTATTGTGTTTATGAGGCCCCATTTTGGTAGCAAAGGGGAGTACAGGGACCTGCAGACCTGGAGAGAGGAGCCCACACTGGAGCAGGTTTCCTGGTAGGACCTGGAGCAGGTTTCCTGGTAGGTTTCGCCCGTGGGGGACCCATGCTGAAGCAGGCTGTGCCTGAAGGACTGCATGCATGGAAGAGTGACCCATGCTGCACTGGGTCACTCTTTACAGAGAGCTGTTGCCTGTGGGATGGACTCACATTGGAGAAGTTCATGGAGAATTATCTCCTACAGGAGGAGCCCCATGCAGAAGCAGGAATGATGTGCAATGAACTGACCTTAACCCCCATTACCCATCTCCTCCCACCACTGAGGGGAAGAAGGAAAAGCTGGAGGGGAGGGGGTAGGGAAATTTGCTTTTAAGATTTATTTTATTTTTCATTATCCCACTCTGGTTTTGTTAGTAATAAATTCACTTTGTATCTCTTAAGTTGAGCCTGTTTTGCCTGTGATGGTATTTGATGAGTGATCTCTCCCAGTCCTTATCTCAGCTCATGAACCCATTGTTGTATTCTCTCCCCTGTCCAGGTGTGGAGAGGAGTGACAGAGTGGCTTTGGTGGATGCTTGGCATCCAGCCAGGGTCAACCCACTACATATGGGAAGGTACTAAATATAAATAAACCACCATTCATGATATCTAACAGAGTAATACCCAAAAGCCAGACACTTCTCTTTGTTGGACATATCTGTGCAAAAAACAGGGAGAGATCAAAAACCAGTATAAGGACTTTAGATGCCTGCATTGCTTTATCTCCACTCATAACACAATAGGCAAAGAGCATGCAATGAAATCAACTGGTGCTACAAAAGCTGCTACAAAGATACGTGGGTTTTCGTGAAAAGTAATTGACTTTGGAATTCACTGCTGCAAAGTGCCTCTGAAAATCTCCACTTTTTAGCAAAAAGAGGAGCAGGGAGTTTGTTTACACACTGGACGTTCAGGCATTGCCTCTGCTTAAACATTATACCTTTCTCAGCAGCTCCAATTTGGTTTCTTACAAAGGCATATTTGTAAATATGAACAAATTTGAAAAGTTCCCTTTGGGCAGCTGTTCTTGCATGGACAATGCACCAGTTAGACTCTTTCTGCCTTCCAATGATATCCTCAAAGGATCCAATATTCCCAGATGCACTCCAGGCTATGAGAGATGAGTCCTCAGTTTCATGTTGTGAAAATGTCACTTTCAAAGATCTGACATTTTGCTGACATTATCTNAAAAAAAAAAAAGAAAAAAAAAAAAAAAAAAAAAGAAACCACAGAAAGAATCATTCTCATGTCTTTGAACCACCATTTGGGCCAAGACACGGTATGGTAGACACACTTTGCTGCAGAGTGGCAATGTGAGCACAACCCATTTGGTACCATCAGTCCTGGAGCTCATTTCCTGGCCTTCCAGCACTGTGAGATGTGCCACATCTTTTACCCTCAGGCAGACAGTGGGTATGCATCAGTTTTATTTACCAGCTTAGAGGTAATCTATGAGACCAATAAATTACGAGGACCAAAAAAGTTTCTGAGGTTTGCAAGAGAGTATCAGGACCTACACATATAAATCAAATACAAAATAAACATCACCTTAGCTGTGAATCCTCATGTTTCAGGGCAGCAGCTAGCAAAATTCCTGCGATTAGACAGAAACTACCATTTATAAGTACAAAAGTTTATAAAATAGGTGATTGCCCATAATGGTTTCCCATCTTGCTTACTACAAATCTTCACATCCCACTATCTGGATTGAATCTGAAAGCTTCTGTGATCCTAATATTGGCATCTGGTCATGCTTCAGCTAACATACCTCTTAACACGATGGTCAAATAATTCTTCTGCTGCTACTGGTCTCTTTGAAGTTTATGAATGTAAAGCATTAACCTATTTCCAACATGAGATACCATATTATCAAATTAGAATATGTAAATTGCTCACAAGAGCTTCCTATACTGCATGAATTTGCTGTTAAAAAGTGCCTTCCAGATAAAATAAGTGTCCTTAACTCCTCATAGTGAGAGTAGGAGATATAAAGCATTTCAGAATTAGACTTGATCCCCTCAGTCCTTACCTGGGATATGTCTCCTGGCAAAATATGTCATCTAGACTAAATACCAAAAGTTTATCTTGCCAACCACCATACGATCCTGCTGCAGTTGAAACACATTGGCAGAGAGTTGCTGGATCAAAGGTAAGCATCTGAGGATGTGATCTAATGTGACTTAGTTGTCTACACTGTCTTAATTGGTCATGAAGGGAATAGAGAGCTCTACAGATCAATTAATTGAAATCTAATGGCTTGAACTGGTTTTCCATCAATTCTATAGGACTTCCACAGAGACTTATCTCAGACACTAACAACTGCAATAGATGTTTACCATTAAGTGAGGTGAATCCAACAGTTTACATTATTCAGTAACTTCATCAGTTGGACTACACTGTGTTGCAGGCAAGTTCTGCATGGTCCTCACCACAGAAGGAACTTTTCAGTTTGCTACTGTTGTTGTAGGGATGCCTGTGCACAAAAGCACGTCATATTTTTCCAACTTTACTATCTGACTTGGTAAAAAATTATTATTTCTGCAAACAAAACTCACTTTGGCCTTTTTTTTAAACTGCCACGAGACACCAAAACTACCCTCATTACATCAGCATTTCTTAATCTGGGAATTAGTCAGCAGCACAAAGGCCAAGCAATGGCATAAATAAGCTGAGAGTGTTGGATGACAGCTGAGACACTTAAGCTGGGACTTGGGCTTTCCTCTGCCTGCATCCCAGGTCTTGAAGATTGCCACAGCTGTGGGACTCAGTGCCCAGGGCTCAGTACCTGCTGCAACCTTGGCCTGATGCTGTATCAGGGTAAGCTCTAGGTGCACACACCCTCACTCACACCTGGAGCCACTTCTTTCCTTTCCTTCCCTCTTCTTCTCCAAGATAATTCCCATAACACAACCCACTGATGGGCAGAGATGGAGAAGGGGGGACCACATCCTGCAGGAGTATCTCCTCACTGCACACAGGAATGAGGTCAGAAAGGGGACACAAGTAGGAACTTAGTGAAGTTTCTCTTCAGGAAGAAAAAAGTAAAGCAATAGGAAGGAGAAAAGATGGGACTCCAGTTACCATATTCAAGTCCTCAGGAACAATTCACAAACACTTTTGGGAGCATAATTTTTTCTCCTCATCCTTTTCCTCTGTTGGCTTGGGTGCTCCTGTAGGACATAGGAGATAAAGGTCTTAAACTACTGATGCTGAGGAAGGAGTCAGATCTCCTACTTCATAGGCACCTGCTGGTATTTACCTACTGCACTCAAGTACTGAGCCTGTAACTGTGTATTAAAGGGAAATAAGCACAGGTGCATTCAATGAGGAATCAGATCTTTGCACATATACTGTATGTCTTTGGAGAATGATGATTGAATTCGGGACCCTAGAGTTTGCAGGCAAAAGGATTCTTATTTTCTGGGCCATCATTGGACTAAGGCATCAAGTAACCATAAATTGCTCAGCCTGGGGGAAATTTTTTCATAAAGGGAAACTTTCAAAGGATGGCTCAGGTACCCCAAAGTTCAGTGACATCTAGATAGGTAGGTTTAGATTGAAACTTTGGGCTTTGGGAAGCTTCAGGCATGCAGTTTTTCCTCCAGGGTCAAATCCCTTTGTGCAATTTTCATATTACTTGAAACAGAAACAATCTTGCAGATGAAGCAACATAATATTTAAAATTAACATGAGGAAAAATGTACTAGAAAGACATAGAATCTGAGTAAAGGTAGAGTGAGAAGAAACTGAGCAAAACGTTTCAAGAAGAGAAAGACAGAATTATGATGGAGTGGAAGAAAATGAGAAGAATTATAATTAAAAATAAACTCAGCCATTTCCCATGTTGAAAGTTCAGAGCTAGTAAGCTTATTGACATCTTACAATTCTGCCAGGGTATTACAGAAACAGCATTTGAAGTTACCGTCATGTGTTTTATGTGCTTCATAATCACTTTTGTTGATAGGAAGATGCAAGATTTCATCTATACTAAGCTTTAGTACTTTACCACTGAAGTTTAATTAGTAAATCATGGAAGGAAAGGGAAGCAAGCTGATGCTTTGCTCAACATGCTTCTATGTACAGTCAGGATTAAATGTCAGATAAAGCCTCTGCTTTATTAATCTTCACTTTACTCTGAAACAAAATATATGAACCATGCAATTATTTCAAAACCCTACCAGCATTAAACTCTCCCCATCCCTTACTTCTTCCTCATCACACTTTCACCCCCAGCAGTAGAGAACAGTCTCTCCTGCTAACCTGCAATAAACTCTGCTTATAGCTGCCTTCAAAGGAGGTCCACAGAAACTTAAAAATAAATGAGACAAGACTAAGATTAATAAAATAGGCAAGGATAATTGTTCATTTTTTTATGACCCAAATTCAATCCATTAAGGGAAGTGTATAAGACTCCCTTCTAGTTAAATTGACTGAAACATTCTGCAACAGTGGAGAATAATAAAGCACAATTAAAAGTGAAAGTGACCTGGAGCTTTAAATACCCAAGAACCATAGTAATGGAACAAGAAGGCCATTTAAAGGTCAACAGCTTATAAACAATGTCCTCAGAGCAATTTCTCAAGAAGAAAATAATTTTAGATGGGTCTACTGAGTAATTTATAAAAAAAAGAAGGCTTCTCCCATCCTGGAGGATGCCAAGCAAAATTAAATGCCTACTATGAGGCTCTAGGAGCCATTGTTTCATGTCTTATGCTCAAGAGGAGATATTCCAGCTGGCCTTCAGTGGGATCATCTGGCAGGGTAAATCTCACAATACCATGCTTACAGAGTCATGCATTTCCCAAAACACTTGTTCCTTTGGAGAGGACATCTGGGCTGCAGTCCATGAACTCTGCCTGCACAGCTGGCAGGGGTTACCTGAGCACCTGCACTGCTGCAGAGCAAGAGGCAAAAGCAAACGCTGACACTCACAGTTCTCTGTGGGCAGTGTGGGAAGCTGTGTCCATCAACCCCTTTGGTTCTCTGGCATATTTTCTGTGGCCTCTCATGCACATTCACCTCCCAGCACATCCTGGGGACTGGCACCTGCTGCCAACCTGCACAAGGAGCGAGCGTCCTGGCACCGCTCTGAAGTCTCCAGTTCTTCCTTGCCAAGACGAGTTGTACTGCATGCACTGGTCTATGACTTTGGAAATTTGCCCCCGTGAGGGAAAATACACAAATCATTCTAGAAACCTAATATAATTCCTCATACTTATAGAGATCCTGTAAGCTCAAAAGGAAAAAACAAAATCCTTCTCTTGGAGTCGTTCTTCATTTTTCAGACTTGAAGGTAGAACCCCATTCTAGCAGGGTCTGTATACCACAGCTGGAAATATAGATTATACCCAAAAAATATTAATTGACTGTGTAGGAAAATAACACTATTCATATAAGCATCCATTACAAATCTGTCAAAAATATAAAGCTAGAAAATTATTTTTCATCCAGGCAGGCATATTGAGTACAGCAGTCCAACAACAGCTGTGTTGCATCAGCACCTACAGCAAAAACTACTAAGAAGGAGTTGCAGGATCCAGTAAATTATTCTGCATCACTTAAATCCATACCCAGAACGAAAAATTGGTGATCTTACACATTTATTTAGCCTGTGTTATATCTCAGTCATTAGGAAACACACCTCATAACCCAGTGTCCAGAGGAATAGTCAACAAGATACTAGGCACAAGATATTATGGTAATAATGGTAATAATGGTATTATTGTAATAATTATGGTAAGGTATGTTTTGTGTTTCATGAACCTTCATCAAAACTGACATAAACCAGTCATTTCAAAAATCATCTAATGACAGAGAAGAATTATACTTAGGCTTTTGGTGAATTCTTTGCAGATGAATCTTAAATCAAGAGTTAGTGTAATAGCAATGCTGCCCTACACAACACAGGTTTCCATGACTGTTTATGGGCATTTAATATTTCATTAGTTCTTTTTCTGAATGCCTTTTTTCTGCTGTGCTCATTCTGTACTTTTTTCTCCATCTGCCCTCTTCCTTCCTTCTGCACATCACAAGTTCACTGAATATTTTACTCCCTGTTCCTTTCATGGTCTCTTTTATCCAAGCAACACATCAACTGAATGTCTTGAAGCTTGCTCCCCCTGTGTTCAGGTTAGTCAAAAAATTAGCTGGAAGACACCAGCCACTTTGCTGTAATTGTGTGTTGTCTGTAAAGTAACATGAAACATCACATTCCATAGTGCTATTTCAAGAAAAATAGTCTCTCTTCTCTGCATTTTCTGCTGCTGCACTTCATTTACAGCAGGCTGGCCACGTGCCCACTATGCACAGACAGTGCATGCAGAGTCATAGGAACAGCTGATCAAACACAACCAAGATAAATTCAACCCAGTACATTTCCCATTGTCTATAAAAGAAATTTGTGTTTTATAGATTTTGTCTGCATGTCTCTTCTGAGCCATAGGTGTAAAAATAAGGCAGGAAACTGGACAGATTTTCTTCCCTCAAGACTGTAAAATCACTCAATAAACCTCTTCCTATAATAAAAGCCTTAAAATGATGGTTGAAACCCTGGCTCCACTGGAGTCAATAGTAAAACTCCCATTCACATCAGGAGCAAGTGACTTCTGTGCTAATGAAAGCCCTTTAACGGTACCGGCTATGCTACAAAATACAGCATATAATAACTCCATATAATAACTTGATATAAAACACGTTTTTCTCCAGATAAGGTCTCACATTGTTTTACTAATAGTAAATTTTTAAAAATACTTATTTCTTCCATCAATAAAAGGCAGTCAATACATAAATGCCTATTAACACGGAGCAGCAGTTTATAAAAAGGGCTTCTGAAGACAGCATGGAAATGAAGCTGCAGGCTGAATGTTATATAGGCCAAATGGAATGGTCAAGGCTGTTTCAAGTCTCTGCTGGAAGCTGGTATATCTAGTACCAAAGTAAATGTTAGAAGCATTATTGGCCAAGATGGACTCACACTGACATCTGGCAAATTTGTACAAAACCAGGAGGAATTTGTAGTCTTTGTTTGTGTCTAACATTTCGATTTAGACTAACCAAAGCATACACGGTAAGCACCCAGACAGAAAAAACAAATTCCAGTATACTGCCTGCAAAATGCCAGCACAGAAGGATTTTAGAGAGAGAAATTCACATTGTCAGCTGTCAGTTCACAGCACGGATAAATCCTGGCATATAATTGCAGCATTAGTCATGCTGGCTAACAAAGGCACCACAGAGCAGGTGGGGGACCAACAGTGGAGAGCAGAGAGGTCATCAGCTGTCTGAGGCACCAGCTTTCCCCAGCAGACTCCAGCACGTGCTCAGCCAGCAGGATGAGGGGCCCAAGCCGGAGCGCAGCGCGTGCTGACGCCCTCTCTGTGCCCCTCCCTTGGCTTGTCCAGGGCTGGCTGCCAGCCCTGCTCCCCTCACAAGCAGCTGTGCATGGGCTCAGGTCCCCCTGCACCACTTGCCCAGCCCAGAGGGGACAAAAGTGAGCCTTCACTTTGAAGCTGTAACTGTGTCAGTGTTCCCTTCAGCTTGGAACACAATGGAAGAGGAACAAAGGAAAAAACTTTCCAAAACAGCTGAGATGGGCTGCTTCCGAATTCAGGCTTTGGGTTAACAAATGTGTGCCACTACAAAGCTGGGATGAAACTCACTTCTCCACACTCAGAAAACTCTTTTGAAGAAACAGCCCTACACAGTTTTGGGGTTTTTCAGTAAGTCAGTAACTGAGAGCTTGAATCTGGAAATATAGTCCTCGTAATGATTCCATCAGTTAATGAAGAGTTGCAGGGGAAGAATATTTCTGATAGTGGCATCTCTTACATTGTCATTGTTTGCACCTATGATGATCAGAACTGG
>WBNO01019058.1:169269-201592 GCA_013400575.1 Peucedramus taeniatus | reverse complement strand
AACTGGAAATACAGAACTATGGGCATAATCCATGAAGTGATGAGCTAGATTTGCCATCACCTGAAGTCATTAAATAAAGTGTGGAAATCTTTGAAAAATATATTCTAGCTCAATCAGAAGACAAGTCTGTGCCACGGGCCTGCACTGTACAACTGAAAAATCTGATGACAACAGCTCTTGTAGGTATTAAAAGTCATGAGTATTTGAATCTGCTTTGCCAGAGTGGTTTGGATTTCTTTTCATTCCACGATTTTGGGGTTTTTCAGCATTCATATTTGTCAGTTTGCAGAGTAACATCAAAAACAAAGGTACAAAGCCCAGCCTTTCAGGATATAAATAGATTAATAGTTCCCAGAGGGAAAGGTACCTGAAAGACCCAGGCTGATTCTGATCCATTCCAGAAGGCTGCCATCACACAAAGCCTTCCCCAAATCCCACTGTTAAGGACATTTGAAATGTTAAGAGGTATTGGCCACAAGACAGGCACTCAAAACACACAACCTAGGGGGGTAAAAAGTTCAGAAGTGTTTTATAAGGAGCTAAAGGCATCTGAGGAGAGCAGCTGTTTCAAAGTAAAGAATAAAGGCAGGAAGACTGAAGAGGCTGTCTCTTTCAAATCTTGGAGAGAGCTGATATTGATGAAGAAAGTGCTTCTAAGGGGCTAAGTGGAGCACCCAGCATTGCATGAAACATAACAAACCCTCAACATTGCTTGGGTGTCCCCTTGTCACTGTGCACAGGAGGAGCCATGCCAATTTATCCATCTCAAATTGCAAATTCCAGCTGGAAGCAACAATCTATTTTTTTTAATTTAATTTCTGTCTAGTTGACCAAGATCTTATTGTTATAAAAAGGAAGAGATTCTCCAGAGCTACAAATAAACACCAGCTGATCCTGCACAGAGGTGGATATCACAGGTCTCTCTGCTGGCACATCATGTAAGGAATAAGATGATAGACCTGCAGAATCTCAGTCTTGCAATGAGGTGTGCCAGGGATTCACACCAAATCCACACGAATCCTGCAAAACTGTAACATGACTCTCAAACAGGGTCTTTCCTTTCCTTTGGCACAGTAGACTTCCTGAGACCCTTACACAGGCACTTTACAGCAGAATCCAGTAGCACACACAAAGTAATATGAGGTAATTTACATGATTAATTAATATTTTGTCCCAAATTGTTAAGCTTTTTGTCAGATTTTTGGTTCTACCATCATGCTAAGGAACATCTGGTCTCTGAAATCATCCCCAAGCCACACTGGCAAAATACTGGAGCTTCCCTGTCTGTGAACAGGGAGGAGGAGTTTGGGAAGGTCATTATTGAAAAGTGTGACAAAGAGCAGCCTGAAATTTTGGACTTGATTACTCATGTCAGACCCCTTTGGAGTCCCATAAAGAGCACATAAAACCTGACATTTCTGGGATGATGTAGAGGGAGAAGGAAAACCAGGAGAGAAAAAAGGAGGGGCTGAGAAAGCCGTTTTCCATGGTAATGTGATTAAGAGCAGGAAAAGAACAGCTGTGCTCCAAAGGGTTTAGAGAAAAAGAGGTTCAAATACCATGAATGAGGAGACATTATGGGCTGTCCCATGTTTTGGAGCTGAGAAGCAAAGCAGCAGGTAAGAAGAGGATTCAGACCAAAGAGGAAAATAGCATCTGTAAAAGAAAGAGTAGGGGAAGCTGGGGAAGTGGAGGTGGGGACAAGCAAGAACAAAATGGGGTTTTTTTCTTGGCAATCAGTGAATCCTTCTTACAGTTTACAGACAATAATGCCTTCCCTTAGAAAAGCTGGTACATTCTCTGGAGGCTAACTTTTCAGCAGTGAGGTGCCCTGTGTGCCAGAGCAGCAAAGAAGCAATGGATTTGTTTACACATTTCTCGAATCCACTGACAAAACCCAGTATGGTTGCACCAAAACTGCTCCCCTACACACCTTGGAGTCTCACAGTAACCCACCAGTGGTGTGAGGGGTGCTCTGGGGCACAGACCAGCAGGCTGGAAGGGGAACCACACCTCTGCTGCCCATGGATTCACAAGATCCAGGAGAGGGCCAGTCAGGAGCACTGATTTCTGTACATGCAGGTACAACACCTGCCTTGAACATATCTGGCATTTAAATGCATAGGAATGAAGTTGCTTGTGGTCTCTCTGGAGGCAGTTCTGCATTTGTTCACCCCTTCACCATAACCTGAACATAGACCCTATAATTCCCCAGCACTTTGACAAAAACATCTTGTTTTCTCCTCTGAAGAATGCTGCAATATAATTAATAGTAAGAGCTACCCCACAACTGTACACATTCTCTCATGTTCTCAGCCAAGCAAATCTTTCATTTTGTCGGGTAATTTCTTTTTAATGTGGTGGTTGCTATTATTTCTTGATAGTGATAAAAGACCTGAAGCAAAATTCTTTTCAGAGAATGCAAGAGGAAAAAAAACTTTGTTGGTGAAAGGAGCATATTTAACGCATGCAGAAGGTGTTAATTAAAAATCCTTAAAGCTGACATTATAGCTCTAAAAATCACTAATATTTTGAGTCTTAAATGTCTCAGTTATCGTCACTGAACATGTCTGCCATGGCACCCATTTCTTTGGCCTGAGGCATCACTATAAAATTAAAAATGAGCATTTGGAACTGGTAAGCTTTGATCTAATTGAGTATGTGGTAGGATCAAATCATAATATGCCCATGATTTGCTGATCTCATTCTTCCCTTCTGGCAAAGGTTTGTCAACGGATACTAATGTACTCTTATAACCTACAGATGTTTTACAAAGTAAGCTGATTTTTGCAACTTATTTTTGTGTGTGAGCTTAACAACTCACACCCCACCCCCCCAAAAAAGCAACACCCCACCTGAAATTTCCATTTGAACTAAAAGGCAGAGGCAGCTTTCCAGCTGTTATAATTCAGTAGGCATGACATTTACCTCTTTGTGTTTTTCTGCAGCTGGCTTAGTGCACACCACACTGTGCAAAGTTGAAAATCAATTAATTTTGGAAAAAAATTCTTTTTATACACTCTCTTCCATGGATCAAATTTCTCATCTGTTCAGGGAATTCTTCTGGCATGAAGAGGTAAAACTGATGAATATTAAATCACTGCAATCTTAAAGAGAGTAGCGCTTACCTGTATGAGAGTAGTCCTTATCTGTATTTCAGTGAAATACAGATGTGTATATACATCTACCTAGATATATACATTTTACATACATATGAAGACGTGATTGATGGATAGGCTTTTTGTTAATTTATAGACAGAAGTTCTAAATAATTTTTTTTTTTTTTTATCCTTTGATATGTTAGATAGAAAAAAAATACTTCTGCAAATGAGAAGTGGCATCAGTCATCAGGGGAAGGAGTGTATAGAATCTGAAACAGCAAAGCAATTGAACATGAAAAGTTTGGCATAGAAAAGAAGGGTGAGTAATTTAAACCCACTCAGGAACAGGTGTGACTTGTTTATAAACCAGTTAGGAAAAAAAAAAAATTGTTCAATTACTCCTCTCTGGTAAATAATAAATTACCATAGTAACTCCACTTTCAAACAACATATGCATATATTTTGTTACAGAAAAGCTTGAGTCAAAACTGCATTTTAGTATCATACCATGACTTCTTTCTTAACTTCATGAGCAGAATTCTATAAACTTTCAGCTCCTTATTAACATACACTCCCTCATCCATGACCTGAAAAGATCACCTTAAGGTTGACTATATTGCTCAATCCACGCTTAAAATATATTCTGCCTATTTGTTGAGACTGTTTCATTGAGCCAATTCAGCCAATAGCTTTTTTGATAGGGAGAGTAGCTGTCATTTTGGGGGTGGATTTCCAATGATTTTTTAAATCAGATGTACTTTTTCAGCAATTACAAATGACCTGAGGCATATGCTTATATGCAAGTGTGTGTTTAATTTTATCATAATATATCTATGTGGTGGTGGTGGTGGTTATAAATTTTTAAGTATTTTCCTTTTCAAGGGGGCAGGTTTTCAATTAATTTAACTGAGTGACCATACAGAATACAAACCTTTGTGCAGAGCTACACAGCCCAGGTGGATTAGGAGGAATCCCAAACTCCACTGTTCCCCAGCCTTTGCAGTGCAGCAACATACACTCACTCACCTCCAAATCCTTCAGACTTTGCAGAAGAAACGTTCATTGGGGACAATCCATCTGCAGCATGCAACAGTCACCTGGTTAGTGATTAGTCTTTCTTTAGAAGCAACTTATAGGCACCAGTGTCAGTGCCTCCAGAGCTGGACTAGAAAACAAATAAATAAGGGTTACACAGCCTCAATTAGGTAACATCATTTTAACATCTTGAATCTTTAAAATATGTACAATTTGGATCTTGCACCCTGAAGAGTCACTGGGTTTGTGCAGACTCATACTGACACGTGTCTCACCTGTTCAGATTAACCTGTCCAGGCTAAAAGTAATCTCCAATTGGTCTCCTGACTTGGAGAGATGATCAGAATCTGCTGTTATTGACAGATTTCCATTTTGTAATCAGCAACAAATCAGACTTTACTTATTGTTCCCATAGCCATCTGTTGCCTCTATGATGGCAATTTCAGTCTGGATCCTTCTATCCTATTTATGTTTATACGATTCAGATGGCAAAAAATATCAGAATGGGCAGCAGCATAACAAACACCTACACTTTCAATTTGAAAATTGTCTTAGATTAATTTCTGATTTTATAAAAATATGCCAGAAAGTTGGCCCAATAAAGATAACACATGTATGCAGCTGTAAGCTCTGGTACCCCATCCTCTTTTTTTCTAAACAATAAAGGAAGAAGATGAAGTAGAAAATATAGGCACTTAGTCCTTAGCCAGTCTCATCTCGTAGTTCATTGGAAATCATTTTTGCATGAAGAGATGCTCTGAACTAAACCACTCAATCATCAATAGATGCAGTGAAACAAATCTCTTCTCATTCCATTGGAAATATGCAAACAGTAATATATCTTTTGCCTGAAGAATAATCCCCTGTTCATAGCATGGTAATTCGTCTCACTGAATTATCTTGCTTTACTTATTCATTCTAGAGGATTTTAAAGGAAAGAGGAAAAAAAAAGGGAAGGAAGCGGGGGCAGAAGGAGGGAAAAAACAACAGCAAACTTCTCATCAACAGCACAAACACAATTGAAAGTTCACCTGTGTCCAGTGACTCAAAACAATAAAATTGCAAAACTTTTTTTGAGATCACTCTGTGTGGGCTGTGTCTATAGCAGAATTTTAGTCTGTAGCAGGTGTGCAGTTTTGGAAGTCTCCCAGTTGTCCCCACCTGCAGTACCTCGGGTGACGGCATGGAGATGAGTGGAGTCACTGTGTGCAAGCTGTGCCCCTCCCAGTGGAACTAAACTCCACTCAGATGCTTTTCAGGGAAGCACCCAAAGCACACCAGCCACTCTTAGGTGCTCAGTCCAAGCAGGAAGGTTAGAGCTAGGCCAGGGAAGGCCTCTTGAAATGCAGATAAACACCCAGCCCACAGCCTCAGCTCCTCATCTTTTCAGATCCATTCCTCTTGGGTTGCACCACTTACTTATACAGATACAGGTTCTGCCATTGATCTTTTCTTCAAAAGACTTTCTTGCATGGAGCGATTATGTCAGGTGGATTTTATTGCTATCTTTGGCTTCATTACCTCCTCCCACCTTTTCATCTTTGTATTCAGGTAAGAAATGTAATTCTGCTCAGGTATAAAGTTATCATATCCTCGCCATAAACTGGGTGACACGATAACTTGTCTTGTCAAATAGTTTTACAGTGCTATGCATCAGCTGAAAGGCTGAGAATGAAGCAAATAGTCCAGGGTTTTTTCTATCTCCCCTAAAGCCATAAGGAGATGTAAGTACTGATATGAAATGACACTACATTTTGTTTGGGAAAATTTTGCAGTTGTTTTAGCCCAAGATGGCAGCTATTATGTAAGTAACAACAACATCTTCTCTTTTAAAGTCTTCATTTTCTCCTTTTTCATGAGGAGCAAAAGTACTTGGAGCTCAGTTAGCTCTGCCTTTAGATAATGAGAACAGAGTAAAGTGCTTGAATCAGCACATGAAACTTCTCTGAGAAAAAGATATAGGAGCTTGTCTTAAAACAGCCCCTCCCAACATCAGATAGATGCCTGAAGCTTGCAGAGATGGAGTCAAAAATACAGTACTAGCAGCTGGAAATGGGACAAAGCTGAAGGTAAAGGATCCTTCCTTGCAGCATTTCTTTTTTAGCTTTGAATTTTCAACTTTGAAATTTGTGACCTTTATTGAAATGACTGTCACACAGCCACAAAGCATCCCTTTTGTCCAGGGCAGTCATCCCTTGGGCCCCAACTTCCTGTGTGTCCCATGGGCAGAACAGCAGCAGAGCAAAGCTACTTCTTTCCCCACCTCAGAGCAACATCCATCCCAACACAGCTGCTCTACGAAGCACTCAGGATTATCACTAGCCATGTTAGAGTGAGAAACATGCAGATGGAAGTGAAAAGAGTAATGGAGCTGCTTGCTCTTCCTCGCCTCATTTTTCAGGTCGTTCTTGAATGTTCCTTGCTCAAGAAGTTCCTCAGTTTTATTACAGCCAGTGCTTCACTGCAATCCATGAAGAACTTTTCTTGTGATTCCTGATAGTAGGTAGCTGCTGAGTTATGATGCTCAGGAAAGAGGAAAATCAAAAGTCACTTCAAGCTTCATACATTTTTCTGGAAAACTGAATGATGAGACAGACCAAGGAGAAGTACTGCTTCAGATACTATTTTTCAACCTTTTTAAGCTGAAAATCACCATGTCTTTGCAAAACATCACTCCTTTTCATTAACAGCCAAATAGAATTTAACCTAAGCTTTGAATAGTCATTTAATAATTCTGTTTTTTCACATCCACATTGATTCTATTTATTCCACATTTTCACTTATTTGCCTGTGTAAAAATGTGTGCATTTTGAGAAAGTTTTTTAATGGATTTGATCTTTGGACCAAGTTTTGATGTTCCCTGGACCTCTCAATCCTGGGGGAAGCAGGTTGTAAAACTCCTCTGAGTGCAGCTACCATCTTCTGTTGGAGACTGATCTTTATTCTCCTCAGAGACTATAAACAGTCAGGCTGCTGTAGGTTTTATGCTCACAACTACTTTCTTTAACCTTAGCTGAGAAGAGAAATGGTCAGTACCTCAATTCAACCCACACTCTCATTTCATTTCATTTGTTCCAAACATTAGCTGCATTTTAAACCCTTTCATCACAGTGACAGTAGCCTCCTTGATAAAGCTCTTTGTGGGAGGGGTCCCACAAGGTCAAGTCTGTCAGTTTGGCTTTCCTGATTTGATTGTCCTTTCTTCATCTATGCCAAAGACCAGCTTTTACAGTCACAACTTATTTTGTTCTGTAGCTTCTTACAGAGTATAAAATTTCACCTAAAAGATCTCATGGCTGGGTCCAACACTCTCCAAAAAGTATCAGGAATTTCAAAACTACACGTGGGTTTTTCCAGTTATACTGGCACATTATTAATCAAAATTCAAATAGAAATTTTTTCTCTTGCCCCAACAGCTGTAGAACAGCACAAGCTTTCTCATCGTCAGCATTTCAAGAGCATTTATGGAATTCCATGTCTGTCAGCCACCCTTAGAAAAAACCAGACAGCCTAAATAACAGCTATCCAGATATCTTAAATTCTGACTTTGCTTCATAGATTCTATTTTGCTAGTACAATAAAATGGCACTGTGTAATTTTACTCTTTTCTTCATTCATAATTGCCCTTTTGATTTTGAAAATAATGCTTCTCACTGACTGCAATGTGAGCTGCATTCAGTTTGCTATGTTATCTAAATCTGAGCAAATATTATAAAGCTCACGCAGTTCCTCTGAGGGACAGAATGTTCTCATTTCTTCAGTTATTCACATTTGAATATAATGTTTACAAAGACATTTGCACTTGTCCTTCTTTCTTATAATTGTAAACTTTAAGATTAGTATGGCTGTTTAAAATAAGATACATTTGAGTGAGCAAGCCTTTCTAAACTTAATTTTCCTCACTGAAGCTCACTCTTTTTTGTTTTTTTCCAGCCTTCTTTCAGGTATTTTAAAATGTTCTTGCTGATCTAGGTCCAATTTGTCACAGGGGTCCTGGCCTAATTATGGCTGTTAAAATACTACAACTTTGAAAACATCATTCAAAGGGACATGTTTTTCACTAAACTCAGCAGAAATTTCCCCATTACATGCAGGGTCACCAAGCTGGGTCTCCAGCCCACCCCCGCTCAAGCAGAGCTATTCTCTTTGAGGCTTCTGCTTGCAGCTCCACCCTCACATCTGCACCAAGGCTGGCTGTGCCAGAGTTGGCCACGAGGAAGGACCTGATGGGGTTCCAGGGTTTCCAGATTTCACCAGCCAGGAGGCCTCATACATATAAATATAGCAAGGTAAAGGATTTGGCCAATATTCAGAACTTGATTTTTAGACCTTGAGTTTGGATATTCCAACCCTTGGTTTAGAATGGACTTGGTGATGCTTTCCAGCTCCAGCAGGGCATTGCTGAGCAAGGCCATTGCAGGCTGGAGAAATAGGACAGCAGAGAGCACTGTCCCCTCAGGCTCACAGCACCTCCTGGCACCCAAGGGACACAGGCACACCTTCTCCATGGCTACTGCCCCACAATCTGTTTTACACTGCTCTGGAGGAACAAAAGCTCCTGTCTTTGAGCCCTGTTTTCTGTTTTTATATTCACACAGACATGTGTGTCCTTTTATAATAAAGATTAATTACAGAAATGTGGCAAGCTTTGATGGCAAAAGGTAACTGTAAAAAGAAAAAGTACAAATTATAGAAGACTTTCAAAAGCACACAATATGAAGAAAGACACTGCCAATTCAATGGCTGGAAATAAAGAAATACAGACATTTTATTTAAGCAGTGTGGTATTTCAGTGTGGTATTTAATGTCACAAACTGAAGGGAAATCCAACTGCAGAATAAATAAGATGCAGCAAGTGGATTAAGGACATAGGTTTATGTACATAGCACGCTTCTAAGTAGGAAAAATGTCTCTATGTACATTTGAATCTGGATGCATGCATAAAAAGAATGTTTATTTTTTCTTCACCTAAGGGTATAGTTCTGAAATACTCTTAATGAATCATTTATAGCAAATTGGCCATAAGAAACACTGTACTTGAGGTCTAGCCTCAAGTAAAGAGTGTTTTTCTCAAGACTTGGAATGCTGTGTGGCAGCCATGCCTGGCCTGAGCGGAGGCATCCTTTTCTTTCTGTTTAATGAATTGGGCTGCCCTGCTCTTTATGCAGAGCAAGTACAGCCAGTCTGAGGCACATTTAAGTAAAATCATTCCAGCATTTCGTTTGCCTCAGATGAAAGAAAGTCAGGCCAGCCCTCAATGTCTTAGTGGGGTTTGTGGCTGTATATCCTTTTTCAGTTCCCCAAAAATTATGTTCTCATTAAAATGTCACCTTACAATAATGCTCTAATGTGCTGGCTTCTCCTTCATTAGCTGTTGAACTAAAGCTAGTAATGGAAAAACAGATTACCCTGAATTTATGATGGGCTAATTCCATTCCTTCTAGCCACGAAAATAAATCACCCTTTGTTTACAACTGAAAGACCAGTAATTTTCAGCAGAATGAAGAATAGATGGGAAAATATAGTTTTAACTCTTGGCACAGATGGTTTTGAGGCCCTGAAGCAACAATGTGGTCAACAAGTAAAACATAAAATCAAGCTCTGGTAAAGACCAATGAGCAGTGCTTTCAAATTCCACTTATTTTAGTCCATTGAATATCCCACCATTTACCTCTGAAAATGGGATTTGACCCATGAGGGGTTCTCTGCCGTAAGGATATTGTTAAAGGAAAAGTGAAATACAAATCAAACAAACAAAAAACTTAGGAGAGATAGTAGTAGTAATTATTATAAAGTCAGGAATTAACTAAAAGTTACTGCATCGCAAAGTCACAAAGAAAATTTCCACAGATCATCTTTGGGGCAAACAGTAATTCTATTATTGCTATTTTTTTATCCTGCTTTAAAGCACATATAGAAAAAAACAATGAATAAGAGTCTTATGTGATGTCCCTTACTGAGTTGGGATAGCACAGGAAAAGGTCCCACTTTCACAGGAAAGAAGCAGGGATTCATTATCATGTGTTAGTCAGCTAATGATGAACACAGATTTGTAAGAATAAGCTGCAAGATTGTATGTGAAGAAAAAAAATCTAAAAATATGTTTAGAAGCCTTTCCTAAAGGCTTTTTTATGTGCCTCTCTGTAGAATGTAGATGAAAAATATGTTAAAATGATCAGGTTCTAAAGCAACAGTTTTATTCCTTCTGCAGATTAGTTTCTATACCTGTACAAATCTAATTACCTATACCTTTGTTTTTCTTTTTATTTTCCAGCAACACTTATTTATCTGTTCTATTTTTACCAACTGGCAAAAGAATAGATATGAAGTCAAAAACAAAAACAAAAAAAAAAAGGGAGGGGAATCTGTTGGGACAGAAGTTCCCTGAGGGACATAATGAAATTAAACATTTTAGCTCATCAGGTAAATACCATATCAAGCTCACATAAGGGATAGCAATTTATTTGACTGGCTCAAAGAAAGCAATCCTCAAAACCTGTTAATGATCCTTTGCTTTCCAAGTAAAATGCCATAGCTGAAGTATAGATTTAACTATTAAGGTGGAAAAGTTGTTATTCTTTTTGTCTGCTTAAAAAAAAGCAAACCGGAAATGAATGCTTTTCATATTTTCTCCTTTTTTTTCCCATCTCACTTGCTGTTTGGGTTATGACTTGGACTATGAGATTCTTAAACAGGATTTATTGCCTTGTTTAAGAAGACATCAGAAGAATAAGTGAATACACTGATAAAAGCTGTGGCTAATGTAAGACACAGTCTTATTTAGAATACCCACAGAAATTAGTTAATTTTAAAAACATCTTGCAACCATCTTCCTCTTAGCTTCAATAACCTACGAATCCCATTCTTACTCTGGAGGAGATGACAAATGTTTTCCTGCTTACTACATTCAGAAACAGATTTAGTTTTGCCCAGAAAGCAAAGTTTATCAGAGAGATATTTGGTTTATGTCTCAACTGGTATATGCTGCAAACTCCCTTCCTCCGAACTGCAAAACAACTGATATCTGCATTTTACTTGATAAAGTCTCCCTGGAGGAGTCTGTCAGTAATCTACAGCTGAGACACTGGGAAAATATCTTTCTTCTTCAACCATTTGGTTCTTTCACTTATTTAAAGCCTAACTCCTTCTGGGTATTTTGCTCTTCAAATGTACACTGAGATTTTTCCTTGTACATGGTTTAAGGAGATAATCGCTGTTGTCAGCTGGGCCATTTTTATTTGACTCGCAGATAATTTGTGTTTTTCCTGAAGTTCCTAAACTCTTTGGCTGAAGCAATTAAATAAGAGTTTGAGGGAGCCAGGCTCTTAGCTCTTGTGCTTACAGGACGAATTTTTTAAAAACTTGGACATTTAAACAAATCCAGAGAACCCAATACTTCTAAAATAGTAAGATTTTAAATCCTCTCACAACTTCATAGTGCCCACTATTATAAAAAAGTCAACACTATTAAACATAAATGATAATAAAAATGTTTGCTAAAAATGATCCTCCATTAGCAAACAATAGAGCTACTGATTCAACAATGAAATTTAATCAAAAACTAATAGCCCATGTACCCACACAAATGTCTTATTTCTCTGGCTTCAATTTTCCTTCCATGAGAAAATCTTGGCTCTCATTACCTTCTATGTCTTTATGCTGACAGTTGTGTGGGTCTGTCTTTATAAATGATTATAACAGCCCTCATCCATCAGTCACTATATGATTTCATTTAACAAAGCTGATTTTTGCTAATATGTATTAAATATGCTCTAAAAGTGTTTTCCAATCTCCTTTCCCACAAATTTGGAAGAAAAGTGTTTTCTGATTTACAAGCCTATTTCAAGATCTCCCTATTATGCTTTTTGTTTCCCTCAGTGTGTTTCCACCCTTTGAAACTTCTCTGCAGATCGCTCTTTAGAAAATTCCTTTAGATAAGCCAGTTCTGATGCTGAGGTTGCCTGCCCTGCCAAGCAACCAGTTACAGACTGTTACACCTAATGGCAGCTGTAGCTTGGTCTCTCCAAGTGTTATGTGCCCGAGTGCCACTCCAAATGCTCCCAAAACTCCCTCCTTCAGCCCTCTCACACAAGCTTTCTCAGTGATTTTGAAGCTTTAATTTCCTCTAGCCCATAATGAAGGGGTCTTTAAGAGCACTTAAAATTGTTGGGCAGGCTGCAAAGGGCACACATCTGATTTCTGAAAGTTTTCTTTCACTGGCAGACACTGTCCTTCCCTTCTGAGGAATCTTCAGCTACCTAATCAGGGCAACTTGAACCTGAACTTGTGCTTGGCACAAACTTAGAGATATGTCTGTCATCTGCCAGGATCTAGCCTTGTAGTCCAAACACCTTTTCCAGGGACAATCCAAATGTTTTTTCTGAAGATTTCAGCTAATGCTGCATCAGAATGTTGCAAATCTGTATGTTAAACCTGCTTGTAATTTAAAGCTTTCACTACAGGAGAAGTCTTCTTCCTGAAGAAAAAAGATGAATCATTATAAACAGTTTCAAATTACTGAGTGACACAACACACACAATAGAAACAGCAGAAAGCAGGGACAGGAATATTATTGAAATTGTGACAAAAGGGAAAATTAGAATGAAGACTTAAAAAATGTTAATTTACTTTTTAAAAGTGTAAATTTTGCAACATACTTGGAGGTTTTGAACTTGATATTTAAGGAACTTATTACTGATCCTCTCCTGAGTTCATTTGTTCCAGCATCCTGATGCAGTAGTACAAGGGATTATGCAAAAAAGATTAAAAAAACAAAGCACAGAGCAAATATGGCAAACAGAGAGAAGCAGGTAGGCAGCATTTAACCAGCTGTAAGGCTGAGCACAGATGTTCTCCCCACCACAGACAAAGCACCCCGAGTGCTTTGGCTGGGCCAGCAGGCATGAGCAGGGAGGGGCAGGGCTGGCCTCTGCAGCTCCACAAAGCTGGTCTTCCTTGTCACCCTTACCCATGTGCATCCTGATGGCACTGACCACTCTTACCTGGTGAGCTGATCATTCACAACCAGCAGCCTCAACTAGCACAATCAGTGTCCTAAAATCTTTCCTTTACTTTTTCATATCTTTCCACGATGATGTTTTTCTTCTTGAATACACCAACTACTTCTGACCTTATCTCAACAATCCTACTTCTGCCAGTAATTTTGTCTTTCTTATCTCTCATACAGACTTTCTCACATGTCTTTCAGACTTTTCTGTGTGGAAGTTATGCAGCTGTGCTGCATCAGAGCTAAATCTTGGGTCCAAATACATGGTCAGCAAGACCCTGGGTGGCAGGAGAGAGCTTGCAGCTAGGTCTGCAGAGAGGGGGGTGGTTAAAGACAACCATAAAAAATTCCTAAACACATCAGTATAAGTTTCTATCATCATAATGTATCCACAGACACACACACCCCAAAAGTAAAGTTCTCCCTGAGTAATAAGTATCTTACTAAGCTAGCTATCTAGCTAGTTAAAGAGGATTTTACAAGGCAAGCAACCTATGGCTGGGACAAGCCACCTGATTTTTCACACTGAAGCAGTTTATCAAACACTCATCCAGCATCCCAAGGCACTCGTAATTCCTAACCTACTTAGAGCTTTAGGGGCACAACATCTGGAAGACCAGACTTAAAATGACAGAAAAGCTTTGAAGGTCATGCAGGATAATTTACCTAAGCTTTGAGTGTTTGATAGATGAGAGGGCTGTTACTCATTGGAAATGTTAGGAGGCATTACGAGAACTAGTGAGAAACAGAAATTTATAGGTTCATAAATTTTAATGCCAAAAGAATCATCTAATCTGACCTGCATACCATAGGCAATGAAATTCCATCAAGTAATTGCCACGTGAAGCTCATCAATTTGGGGCTAAAGTAGCACTTATCTCCTCATAGTAACAGTTATCATAGAGTATGAGGTAACTACTTTGTAAGAGCAAGAGAAAGAAGAGAAGGACATTTTTTAGTACAATTCTATCCACCCCCTATTTCTCTACATGCCACGCCTGGTGGAAGCTTTCAGAAAGTTGTACTGCAGTTAAGATTACAGAGAATAAATGAGAAGTACCTATGCAGTTTGCACATGACATTCTTGAGTATCTGGAAACTGCAAAGAGGGTAATAAACTATATTTATGCAGCAAGCAAGAAATGGGGAGCTAAAATAAACACAAAGAAAACTAAAGGCAATACAAAGCATTTACACACAAGAAAAAATATTCTTGGTAAATGGAAGGTAATAACAAAGCTGCAGCATACATTTACTTTCAGTAGCTTTGCACATTAGAAAATGATGATCATGAAAAAATTATAATAATAACCTAGGATACATGGAGCTTCCTTCTGAAAGGAAGTTATGGAAAACAATAAAAGCACATCCTTTGCAGAAAAGAATACAGACTGGGTATTCTATCATAGGTAATGTGACCTATGCCAGAACAGGAACAGTGGACAAAATAACAGCAGAAGTTGAGCATAAAAGAAAGGAAATCAGTAGGTGAAGAGGGGAGCTAAGGAAATCTTAGTTCACATGGATTTGTCTTGCACATGGCTGAGTGACACCTCCCACCTGCTCACCTCAAGAACAAGAGCTTCTCCATACACTGCGACTCCCACCATTTTACACAAAGTCTCTCCAGTGTGCCATGGCTGCCCCATAGTGCTCCCAGGACTGCTTTGTTCCCCACATTCCCACAGCACAGTACCCCCACCTGCCCATATATCCCTTCCCCATCTGCCTCTCGGGGCTCACTGCTTGGGCAAGAGACAACACGAGCAAGGGACAGGACCACAGTCACACCGAGTGCCCATGCTGGCCCACTGGGGGGGATGCTGGCAACCAGAACTGAGGCATGACCAAATCCTCTGTTCTTTTCACTTAGAAGCAGAATCAATGAAGTCTGTGTTCTCTAATCAGCCCCTGATTATTAAAAAATTTTAAGACTTCATAGTCATTGAGGCCTCTGCCTATATTGATTAAAAACGGACAAAGAGGGAGAAGAGGTGGAGGAATAGTGAGATAAAACAATTTTATTGACTTTATTTCTCATTAAATCAGACTAAAAAAAATTAAATGTGTACTGTATTCATTACGGGAAAACAGAGGAAAAAAACATGTCATCATCATAGGACTAAATACTGACATGCAGGCTTAATACTTTTGCAAATAAAGTATAAAAGTCCCTTTTAACTGAATCATCAGGATGTCAACCATCTAATCAGAATGATTAGGGGATCTCAGTAGTATTCATTATTTTTGTTTTAATTCTATGTGGGAGGTTGAAAAATCAAATCTACACATTTTGGTCAGAAAGGTCTTTGTGGCTGTCTCATGAAGGAGGAACGTATTTCTAGGTGTTTCATGAGAAGAACAATATACAATTACTGGTACAAAGGATGATACAAAATGTACCCATCTAGCAAGTGAATATCTAAGTGAAGGCTTGAGATTAATAAATGTATAAATAGATTAATTAAATAAAGGCATTGGCAAAATCAACTTCTATCAGAACTAAATGATTATCAGACAAATATGCATGCAATTTTTATTTCAAGTTCCTTATTTCCTTTAACTATAAATACCATAGAATCTCTTTGCATACACACTTACATGAGTAAGTGTTTAGGTAAATGACACTTCTATAAATATAACAAATGTTTCTATAAATGCAACTGCATCCTGATGAAGAATAATTATTTTTCTATTTTCTTGGCCCTCTCAGCAATAGATACTTGAATAAATGTGAGACAACATCATTCTAATAAATGACTGTAGGACATGCAGCCAGAGAGATGTAAAGGAGACAGATCATGAATTATTTATCATTGTCACTGCTACAGCTTGTTTGTAAAGGAATAATGCTTGAGTGCCACCTGGGACATGGGACAGAGTTTGTCCCCCTAACTTGGGGGAATTTGACTACTGGTAGAAGGACCAGGACCTATCTCAGTGATAAACCATTGACGAGCCTTCCAGTGATCTCCTATCTGGGTGTGAAAGGACATCCAACCTGCCTATGGAGCTGTTTTCAGAGCAGTATTTTATACCTTAATTTTTTCTCCTAGAATCAGGTTTTGGGTAACTGCTGCTTTCTTCTCAGGGAAATTGTCAATAGGGAACTTCTTCCCTGTCCAGTTCTCCATGTTTTTCAGTTGTCCCACCAGAGTGAAAATTCCCATCCACTTAACGCTGAACTTCGGCAGCTTTAATTTTATATTATGCACTGGAGTTGTTCACTCTCACTTTCGGCTACATTCAATGGAGAGAATGGTTTCTTGACCTATTTTAGGCATCAACTTTTAGTTTGAAACAATAAGTTTGAAATAAATATGTCTCTCAGGGTTGATTATAGTTGGTTGTTTCTTGTTTGGTTTTTTTCCCCTTGGAGGGAGAAAAAAGTACAGGTTGTACTTACGGCACTTGGTTACTCTAATTTTAGGCATTGAACTTAAGGTTGAAATCACTTTTGCCCAAACAGTACCAGTGTGCTGTGAACTGAGGTACATGAACTTTTGATTGCATTCAGACATGTCTAGAAGGAAAAGGCACATTTTATAGATGTATTTATTGCAGTGAGCTGCAGTAGTGTGGAAGCTGTCCTGGTCCAGGCAGAGGGAAGAGGCGATCTGAGGACACACAACACGCCAGTGGCTGCAGGTATGGTATGCATGATTCCAATTACACCTGACACTCAACCTGATGCCTTGATGGAATAACTGCTGAAGGTTGCAGGAAGCTGCCAAGATTCATACATATGCATCAGGAACCCTATTGAAATAGGAGAGAGACAGCTGACTTCCGTCCAAGTCATTGGGTGACAATGACATTTTTTTTCTGTGTTCTATGTGTAGAAAAAAAATTAATCCTGCTCATTAATCATTGTCTTAAAAACGAATAGCTATATTTTAGCTATATCTTGTTTTGTATACCTTACTTCTAAAATTCCTTTGCATTACACGTGTAGACACAAAAGTCTGCTACTGAATTTTCTGTTGAGATTCCCAACCAAACTAAAATGGATTAGGATTATCAATGATAGAGAAAAAGCAGGCTATGATGGGGACAGAAGCAGCTTGGAAGAACTGAAAGACTTTCCCACTGGCTTGTGAAGAGATGTGCATCACCTTGAGAAGTGGCTCATCAGTGAGCTGAAGGGAACAAAGCTCGAAGCCAAAAAGGTATGCAAGGCAGCTGTAAAGTCTGCTATTATTTCCCCTCCCTGTACTTGCCCTAAATAGAGCACATGGTTTCTTAGCCCTGCATTTCAGACTGGTAAGCTCTTTTTCCTGGCAAGTAGAAGTCTGCCTGGTAGACTGGCAGCTTCAAAGGAGATCCTTCAAAGGTGCTGCTGAAGGTAAGGTGCTGGTGGAGTCCCAGTTGTCTCCCATGAGGAAGCACCCAGCCCCCAACTAGGAGCACCAGCAGAGCCCCTGCTCTGCTCCCCTGAGGTGCCAGCTCAGAGGGCAGTCGGGCCAGGAGGGGAGAGTGTGCCACGGGCAGGGTGGCAGGGCTGCCCTAGGCAGGCAGCAGAGAGTGTGAGGACAGCTGAGGCCATCACAGTAAACTCACTACCTCCACCACACACAGCCACCAGGAGAGGAGCAACTCTCAGGTTATGAACATGGCCTTGTATTTTCCTGTAATTAACTGAGAAAGCCCAGGTTCTATTTTGCTAGTTACTGCACATACATATGAGTGCAAAGATGCTGTGGGTGGAAGACCTTAAGTCATATCTGTATGATGAAAGCAAAGATGTGAATTCTGAGGTCAAGATAAATATGTTTCTCTGACTGATCCTTTCTATTCACAGCTCTAGCTTTGTGCTTACTTTTCATGACTGGAGCAAGGGGTGGGTGCAGCAGATTATATGTGTGTGTTTGGTATTGTGGGGAGCAAGTGGCTGACAGATAAAAATTCTCTGATTTCTTAATTCTATTCACCAGCCTCCTCACTCCCATAGTATTCCTGCAAAAATGTCCTTTATTTCTCTTTTTACCACTAGATGGTAGTAGCAGGTAGAGACTTGCTTTTTTTTTATTTTTTTCCCCCTCTCTTTCTCACTCCCCTTTGTTTATTGTCTGTAGATTAGTTTTAGGACTCCGGGTCTAGTAAAAGGTTTATTGTTTTCTCTGAATGATCAAATGATTATGCACATACTAAAGATTTGAAACGTTTTCAAAATGATCATTTTCTTTTTCTACACCCCTGCTCCCCACACATCCTTTGCTGAATCCAGTGTGTGGAGCTGATCAGAGGTAGCAACCATTACAGTCAGAAACTAGCCTCAGTTGCCTACAAAATCCCCCTAAAGACCTTCCCATGTACTATTAATTACACTCAGCGTTTTCAGTAATTGCTTCTTTATGGGTAGTAAGGGGCACAAGCAGCTGTTTTGTGGCCTCCAAAGCAGCCCTGTGCTCTCCCTCAGTCTGCCTTGCCTTCCTTTCCCCACTTCCTGGGCTTGGCTGGGAAGGAGTATCCCCAGCCCTGGCAGTTCTGCAGAGGGATTGCCCATTTGGCTGGGACAAGGACAGAGCCACGCAAGGGGGCAGCTATGTTTCCTGACATTGTCCACCTTGGAAGATTTTTAGGAGAGGAGTTACTTCCCCATGACTCCAAATCATCTGTTTTGATTTTTATATAGGACACATTTTTGCTCTGCAGATGCAGCCAACAATTATTAAAACATTGTCTTAAATTAGTGCAAGCTGTGCCAAACCATCTCTAAGAGCTCAGCAGTGTGCTGTGCATCAAAGCTGTTTTGCACTACAGTATTAGAAAGGAGAGAAAACACAATCAGTGCAGCTGTCATTTGATCATATCAAATATTATCCTTGGCTACTGATAAAGCAACACAAAAGCATCATTTAGCAAGTGCTTGATGACTAAAGTCTGGATTTTAAAACTGCATTCCGTCTATAGAAATTTATTATAGATGGATGAGTACAAATTAAGGACCACACATAATAAGTACTTTATATACCCTCCCTGTCCCTCAGGTACATGCTCTTACACAGTTCACTGTGTTTATGTGACCCCAAGGAGGACCCTCATGTTAAAGGGCAGGTCAATTTACTGAGAGCTATATCTACTGTTTAAATGGCACCAAACTACAATAATGATAACTGAAGGAAGAGCCATCCTTTAATTTAGTGAGAAATAAGCCTTTTATGATTTTCTCAATAAGCCTATTTCTCAAATTTCTATGTCTGCACAGATAAAAGTGCCTCTTTAGCAGTCTGCTAAGACTAAGTTCTGAAGGGTATTTTCATCCTTTTACGTAAAACACAAACCAAAATAACACCCAAGCAAAACAAAACAGAAAACACATATTCCTACATCTATTAGTATTAGTCTTTAATCCAGATTAAAGTTTCCATTTTCCCTGCCTTTGCTTTTGTAAGGTAATAGAGACATACATCTTTCCTCTTTCATACTTACTTCTTTCTGCCTCTTCTCCCTTTGTGCCACAGCAGAGGAACACTTGAAAAAATAATTAAAACTAATAAGCAGATCCTCAGGTGCTGAAAATCAAAATTGCTCCAATGAACTCGAGTTATACAAATTTTTATTAGTTCCAAAATTGGCCCCACTGGATTTTAATTGCACTTCAACATCTGATGTACCTTTTGACAGCAAAAGTCGGCAGTCCTGCGCAACCCTTTAATTTTCACTGGAGAAAGGTTTAACTTTCAGTAAAGCATTTCTCAGCTAGAATTTCTCCTTTCAGTTCATAAGTACAAGCATGATCTGCTCTGTAACTTCAATACTTCATATTCATTTCCACGTACCTGGCCCAATTATGAAATGTTCACAGAAATGACTGCATTAATAAAGAAAACCTCTACCAGAAGAGAAATATGTTATTATACTTAATAATTTGTGCTGACATCAGGCATTTTGGACCACCTTCCTGCTCTCTCACAGGCCTTTTGTGTGTTCTTGCAAAAAGCCACCTGGAAATTGTTCCTGCAGCCTGACCACGGGCACTTAACAAAGTCCCCAGATTGAGAAGGTTGTGGCTCTCCAGTGTGTTCTGTGTTCACATGAGGTATCTCCTTTTGCTCACGAAAGGCAGTGTGGAGCCCCAGCAGCAACAGGTCAAAACACTTGGCTAAATACCTAAAGTTAGGTGTGGCAATTACTATTCACAAATTGTTAAGCCAATACTGCAGTCCCAGTCTTTCCCAGCCAATACATCAGCACCCGCTCCTCCCCTTCTCATGTCCCTGCACAAGAAGTCAGGATTTGCCTGATGAAGAGAACTGTGGACAGGTTTGGACTAAAACTGATGTTGCAAAAAACAAGGATTCCTACCACTCAGACCTTCTGTCCATCCTACGAACCACATGGGTACTTATTTGTCTTACCACGTGTCTTGGTTTGAAAGACAGGTACCTGCCAGAAAAAAAAAAAATGGAATCTCCCTTTGAATAGAGAATGTAAACCCCCTCCCACAGATTATTATAATTTTGCAATTGGAGGCTCTCAGGCAAAGATTTGGGAGTAGGAATAAGAGTCCTTTACTAGGAATATTAGATAAAGCAAAGAAAAGTACAAATGTAATAACAATAAGAGACAAGCAAAACAAAAAAACCAACAAAACCTCAGAAAATACCCAGACAGTCAGGGATGTGACCTGACACCCTGGGTGTCAGGGTGTTGAAAGCAGTCCAGATGAAATCCTTCTTGAGTAGTAGATGCAATGCTGTTAAGTGGAGATGATCCTGTAGGAAAGACCAGTGGGGACGAGATGAGTCCAGTCTTCCTCTGGAGAAAAATCCAGTGGAAAGAAAAACAAGCAGGGTCCTCTGGTACTCCCATGTCCTTTCGGAGCAGTGTCCTTGGACAGAACTGTCCTGTTCACTGCTGTTCCCCAGGAAAAACCTGCTGCCCCCTTTTGTTTCAGTAAGTACCCATAAGTACCCAGCAATTAGTTACCTAGCAAAACCACCAGGAAAAAATTTCCACAAACACAAAAGAAACATCCAACCCCCAACACAATGCAAGCACATGGAATAGATCACAGACTGGACACAGAGGATGAGAGGTGTGGTGAGGTCTGCCTGTTTATGGACTCCCATGTTTTTTTTCCCCCAAAACAGGGAGATCTCATCCATACTGCTTATTGGGATGAGTCTCCCGAGGCACGGCCAGACACAGTGTTAAATGATGCTATGGTAGCCTAGCCTGAGCCTGTTCAGTTTATTAGTGTAGACAGAGCACTGTGAGAGAAGGAGAAATATCTCCTAATGGTGCATCAGTGCTGGGTTCATGAAATGGAGACAGGAATACCTAATTCACCTAAAAATATGCTACCTTGTCTAATTAGTTTTGTGCAGCCATGAGGGCACCATTGGACAAAAATTAAAACAGCCACAAAAAAGTAAAACATCCTCCCACATCTCCCAAATGACTCTGAGGCTTTTCTTTGAGCCAAGATATTGTGTTCTAACTCAGTTCAGTAGAAACTTGGTTTCATTACAACACTGTATTTTACAACTGGGTTTGTAGCTTTAGCCTCATCTGTCCCTATGGTGGTGAACTCCCAGGCTGGACTCTCTCTACATGGCTACAGCACTGGCTCTCCTCTCGCTGCCAGTCCCACTGCTGCGATGAGCCCGCTGTCTTACCCACCCAGGACAGGGTGACACTACAGGCAATTCAACCTCCAAACCCCACCAGGCAGCGTAACATTGCAGAAGCCTGCAGATTTTGTGCTCAGCTAGGAAAAGATCAAATGTTAAATTGTTTCTGAATCCCTGTTCTTCAGAACATTTTGTTCCAAGGTGCATGTTGATATTTTCATTTCTTGTCCCGAAGAAGATGGAAATTCTAACTTTTGTTCAGCCGTTGCTGCCGCTTCTGGCTCCTGCTATAATAAAAGTAAACCAATTACAATAAAGTAAAAATAGGTTTTAACAAACCATTCCATAGATGCCTTGCACAACAGTCTCAGTATTCTAAAATTAAGCTTTATTTTTTCCAGAACACAGAAGATTTCTTCACATAAAATGGCTAGTTCCAACTAGTTATGTTACATTTTGTGTGTGTCATGTATTTTTTCTTTGTCTAACTCATGACAGGACTTCCAATGTGCAGCATATAGTACATTCTGCTCTCAGCTACTCTGGTGCAACCTCATTGATTTCAGGGGCTGTGCTGAGCTCTGAATTCTGCTCCCACAACTGCATGTTTGCACACTCTGCAGTCAGATTTGCTCTCTGTTACACTCGCTTGGGACACAATTTCAAGAATGAGTCAAGAGGCTTGGAAAGTGCAGTCGTGGTTGTTGTTCAACAATAGCTTGCTCCTGACAACAGCAATAACTAATCTGGGCTTTTCACTCTCACTGACATTGTGATCACTTCTGAGTTTGCTTTTGTCATTTTGGGTTTTTTTTCTTTACAAGAGGGAGAGCTGTGGAAAGCAAAGAACATTTTTAAAAATAAATTTCAGGAAAAGTTATTGTACCATGCTGTGTTATTGCACATGGTGCTTCAAAATTGGCAGCTAGGCTATGTCTTGGGATCAGATTGCTGTGCTGTTTGCTAATGATTTTGCAATATAGAAAGTACTGCCTAAAGGATAATGGAGATAGTGAACGAGTGTGTTCTTGAGAGCAGAACTCTTCATTTCACATGGTACATGAGAAGATGAACTTCCTAAGAGGCCAGACTGGCTATAGCTTTGTGATTCACAGAATTGTCCCAGCTATAAGTTAGAGACTAGAGACATCCCATTTTGGATATCAGCAGTGGAAGCAGATACCTCAAGTGAAGAATCAGACTATCCTGAAACTACTAGTGACACCTTGTCCCAATTCCAAATAGTGTTTGCTCTGGTGCACAAGTTGATGTCTGTGCACTGCTGGAACAGCAGCAGGATAACCTCAAGAGCACAGGTAAGTGTATAATCAGTCTGGTACTGGCCAGTGAGCTGCTGGAAATTTGCAATAAGATCTTATCATGGGGGGGATCATGCTGGATGGGATAAGGTATATAACTTAAAATTAGTGAAATTAAACCTTTTGGTTGTCATGAGTATGGCTAGGATTTTCCCTGAGGAAGGAGAAGCCAAAAATGTCAGAGGCAAAAGATATTTCACCTTGTGTCTGCAAGGTATGTGGTCTTCAATGATACCTAAGTGGGAAGCAAAGGCAAAACATATAATGCCAGGGTACTGAGGAAGCCTGACATTTATAGGGTGGGACGAATAGGAACTAATTTTCGCCTTGATATTGTTGTTATCAATGAGGTATTAGTGTCAGCAACTATTCTGGAGGATTGACTTTGGCTTTATATGTCTTAGAACAAGGAGTTTAGGTTAAATACAAAGCAGTTTCCATAATACAGTGCTGAGCACATTTAGTGGGTTAAATGGAGTATGCATTTACATAGCAGACATTAACTAAAAGAGCATTTGGATACCACTGTGACAGATATCATCCAGACTGTAGAACTCTGCAATAGAACTGCAGGGGTAAATTTAAGCACTTTTATAAGAAAGTATCTGGGAGAATAACAGGGTTTTTCAACTGGTCACATACACAGAAAACTGTGGCATTCAATACTGAGACAGGTTCAGAGCTAGCACAGAGGAGAACACATCCTCCTCCAAAACCAAGACTCCAACAGCTTGATAACGGGGAGAGAAACTCAGAAAAGTATGCAATATATTATTGGTTAACTGGAATGGGAGTCCTAATGCATTCATTTAAAAAAGGAAAAAAAAAAAAAAAAGAGGTATTCCATATGTTCTGTTATATAATGTATTGGTGAGTTGTTTTGTAAACACTTTGTAAATATACCTGTACTGCATGAATGCTATGAAAGCACAGGGAAAGAGCTGTTATTATAACAGGATGGGTAGGGAGGGCTGCTATTATTTGAAGAATAAACTATATTTTCTTAATTTCAGGTTTCATCCTTGCCTTTTGTCATGATCTGTAGATGTAGAAGGGAATGTCATAATCAATTTCAAATTCAACATTTTTGTCTGAGAGTTGTATGAGGCATCCCATGTGATGACTTGATGATTTTTATGTTTTGAAAGTTCGTTTTTACATTCTCATACTCTTTATCTTATTAATTTATTTAATGATAGCTTCAAAATCATTACTGCAGAGAGGAACCTAGAGTTCCTCTAGAGTTCATAACCTAGAGTGGATGAGCCCTATAAGTAAGGAAATATAAGGATCTGAAAAATATCCATATGCTATAGTAAGTAATAATAATACTATAATAAGTAAAGACATAATAGTATAGAAATATATAGAATAATAATATAGTAATAATACTATAATAAGTATCCAGTAATGGATGCTATACTCTCCAATCTGTTACTGCCTGTGGAAAAATTATTGTGAAGGAAAGAAAGGACTTCTTGTTCTAAGATATTCAGATGAATCTGTTTGCACTGAGCTCAATAGAGTGTCCAGAGCTGATGACTGAGGCATTATTCCAGGAATTATCTTCTGTGATCAGAAAAAAGGAGACTAATCCTAAATGAATAATGGAGGAACTGATAGTGGCAGAATGTCCCTTACATACTCCACCTTTCTCCAGACTTCCCAGTTTTTCTGCTGGCACAGGTTTTCCTTAGTGGATGCATAATGACTTATGCCTCATTTTTTCTTTCAGACCTTGACTGTTCCCAGAATATTTAAATCAGAACATTTTAAGCCTAATATTAGCCAAGCAAGAAATACCAGACCCCTGGAACCCTCTCCCAGGGAGCAGTCAAAATGAGGAAGACTGGCTATAGCTACTGCCTGAACAATTTGGCACTTATCACCATTGCACATTATCTTAGCTGACGTGCTCTTAAAACCTGGTCAGTGCTTTTACAGCAAAGACATAAACCCCAGCAATGACTGATGTACCCACTCTCTGAAATCAATTATATAAAAAATCCTACTCAGGCTATGAAAATAATTCTGTAATCATGTTAAAGATTTCAAAAGTCTGCTTAGGAAGCAGTCAGGATTGAATGTTTTTTCTCTCTCTGCCCATCATTTTGAACATACGATATCAGAAGGATGTAGCCAGAAGTAGGAGACAGAAAAATAATTTTGAAAAATCACTTTATATTCTCTGCTCTTAACTGAAACTGAGCACACTCCAGAAGTATAGGATTTCTTGTAGCAGTAATTGTAGCAGTATTGGACAAAGCCCAGAAAATTTTTCCCAAATACATTTGTATTTACATTGTATGGACTTAAAAGGTAGTAATAAATAGGATAGATGGTCTTAATGAATTGCGGATGTATTTCAAGTCCATGCATTCCCCTGCCTGGGCCCTAGTGTCATTCCCAGATCTGTCCCTATGTAAGTCTTCCGTTTCTTTAAAGTCATCTATTATATCAGCTTTTTTATTATGTCTGAGTCTCATTGATTGCAGCTGATCCATGATAGCTCTACTCAGAACCTGGGATTCCTCCTTGAGATCATCTCCTAGGCTGTGTTAAATTACACTTCTGAAAAGTGGAGAGGGGGAGAAAAAGCCTATGTGCTGTGAGTGCTGAGTAGGGCACATTGCAAAAACACAAACTGTGAATTCTATGCCCACTAGAGCATTTGTATTCCACAGGCTTGAACTACAGACAGTGCTCAACTGCAATTCTGGTGCACTTTCCTGGATAAATTCTTCACGTGCCAGTAAGTTTTCTTTAAACTGTCATAGCAGGGGTGAGCTGTGCCTAGTTTGTGGTTCAAATGGTGAATTTCTCTCTGAAACCCTCCTGAAATCAAAGAATTGGAAGAGAACAAAATAGGAACAGAACAAAAAAGGAACAGAATGTAAATTCAGGAAGTCTCAAAAATAGCAGTGGTGACCTGTTTGCACCACAGCCAGGTACATGCTGGCCATGAAGGATAAAAACTTGCTGATGATCTTTAGTAGTAACACCTGAATAAAGTAGCTGATTGTGGATGCACCTAGTCGTAATCATGTCCAGAAAGAGAAGGAGAGGAAGGGCATCTTTATGAACCTGAACACAGAGATAGCCCATTTTGCTGTTATCCAAAACCACACATTCAGAGACAATGCTCGAGCACTGCTACCGATGGGGCCAGTCTTGCTCACGGAGATATCCTCACCAGCTCAAATTACCATCAAATCTGACCTGCTGGATTATCAGTGAACCTTTTTATTTCTTCCATGAAGTTGGTAATAGAAATTTTAATGATCATTGAGATTATTTGCAATGCAAGAAAGATATAAACATTATCAGGTATATGGAGTACAATTAAGATTATCGGGAAAACAGAATAAAATAGCAAGTGATGTGTTTAAGCTCTTAAAAGTTCCTGATTTGCTTAACGGATAAATTATTTGCAAAAAGAAAAATATTTAGCTGGAGAAGCTACATATAAAACCTGAAATTAAAAAGCTGAAAAATTAATAAAAGGGTGTTTCCAATGTAAGATGGCCATAGTATACAAGGAAAATAGAATGTGGTGATGTAGGAAATGTCCACAGCACTCAAAGAGATCACAGAAGTCCATGTAAGAAAAGTTTCAGTGCAGGAATGGGTAGAGAGGCCGCAGCGCAGGGAGGTCATGCCTGCATACATGTAAGATGATAAATGGTAATTCAGTTTAAGGGTTGTACACCATGTGTTTGATTAACTGGGACATGAAGAGAAGCAAGGAGGAAAAGTAAGGTGAAAGGTGAATGAGATCTTGGGGCATGTCTGAGACTATCTTTCATTGTCTTTTGATATGAGAGAACAGTGGATTATGATCGCCTTTAGGAAGGAGGGAGGTTGAGAACTGAGAACAGAAAGTCTTACTGAATTAAGACTTCCATGAAGGAAGCAGAGGGACCAGACCAAGGAAAACACACAATATTTTAAATTCTTCACTAGCAACTCCAGAAGGAGGTTGTCATATGACAAAAAAGGGTTTTAGTTTGATAATGTCATATTGGAAGCCTGTAGGAATAAAACTTAAATCTCTTAATGGTATGAGGATATCATAACCACAAAATCATTCATCTTCTGCTATATTCCACAGCTTCATCACCACAAACTACCATGAATAATTCAGGAAGCACTTTGACACTGGTGTCATTAATAAGACACATAATCAAGGAGATGTTTAAATAATGTTGTAGAAAAGGCAGAAGAACTCAATAAATATCTAATTTCATAAGAAGTCAAAGAAGCACTTCCCAGCCCATCCCTAGTAAAGAAGGATGTTTAACTGAGCGCCTCAAAGGTGTAGACATTAGAGAACAAATGTGTTAGGTTAATTTTTAATAAATATCAAATTACTACGGAAATTCAAGAAGACCAAACAGTGCTAGTGTTAAGTCAGTATTCAAAAAAGGATAGTGCATTGGCTGATGAGGCTTTCAGCAGGGAGTCAGCCTGGGCCCAACAACAGAAAAACTAGTGAAAGATTGAATCTATAGCAAGAGATAGGAAAATAATTTTAGAGTGTTAAAACAGCCTAGTCAAATTAATCTCGTTTTTTTATACTGCAAATTTGTTTGAAAAAGGATGTGTGGCAGATGTTTGTAAGGTATTTGCCTTAGAATCACATGACAGTCTGATTAAACAAGTAGTTCCGAGAGCTAACAAAACCTGGCTTTCTAGGGAATTGTGTCTCTCTTGGTTAATTGACTGTTCAACAGTATTACACTTAGGTTTTCTGTTTACTCTGCATATATCAACACAGGGCTATTATTTCTTGCTGCAGGGTATTTCAAAATGACAACCATTCTGTCATCTGTAACTACAGAAACTACCCAATGGATTCCAAAATTATTGAGAGTGATATTTGGACTCCAGTAATATTTTCCTACACATATCTACTTTTATGAAACATATTTATCTTTAGGATATTTATCTTTCAGTAAATGTGCTTGAAAGTTACAAACAACCTCAAAAAATTTTGCGGGGGATGCAGTGAAAGCAAAAATAGGCACCTTGCTTCCATGGGAGTTAGAGTACCATGAGCTCTGCAAAATCCTAATCACTAACAGTTGGAAACTGACAGATTTCAGAAAGCAGTGATCAATAAAAAATTGTAAACTAATAACAGTATTTCAAAAGAAACCTCTCAGATGTGAGTATTAGGAAATAGCTAACTATTCTACATGTTGAAAGAACAGTACCAAGCATAGGGAAGGCATGGAAGACATTTATAAGGTGGAACATTAAAAATACATTTTAAGAAAACCAAGTTCAAGGTCCAAAAGCTCAGAACAAGAAAGCAATCAGTAGCATGAAACTGAGAGGTATACCTTGGAAAGCAAATAACTTCAAGAAGGGTTTAGAGATGGTTGTGAAGAAGGGAAGAGGGTTCATTCTATTATGGGTAATACCAGAAGAAAAGTGTTTTATATCTACACAAGGAAGGACCAACAAGCTTTTAAACCAGATACAGCCAACAGCCTACACCATGTGTCTATGTTTATACTGGGCTCCCTAAGTGCTTGTCTTAGGAAAGAAGCTCCAGAAATCACCAAAGTCTCCTGAAATCCAAAATTTTTCATTTTCTCCTAGCAACGTTGAGCCAGGGTCTGTTCTTTGACAGGAATTACCATGCTCTAGCCATGGCCATACGATTTGTCTGTTTGAACTGCAAGGCAGCAGAGCCAAATGCAACCTCCCTCTCGGGCAAGGTCTCTGACTTGGGAGTTAGCTAAACCCTGGACGTCCAAACTGCCTCAGGAATTGCTCCAGCCTTTTAACTGGGGGCATATGGGGCCATGTCTTTGCATTTTGGTTTTTTCTCAGTGACTCAGAAGTCACCGTGGTGAGCTCTGTGCAGAGCTCTGTGTACAGAGAGTTCTGTGCAGTAATTTACCCTCCTAGAAACACTGTACCATACTGCAAACAGCTGTCACAGCTTTTTCCTTGAAAAGCCAGTCAGACACCATGGAACAACATTATTTTAAGCCTTTAATGATGTGTCTTCTGGTGTGCCCTGCAGCCCATGGCTCCCATGCTAGCTGTACCAATCCCTGAATCACCTGTAGCATCGCTACCACTCCCACTTTTCTCCACGCCTGTGCACGGGGCTTTCTACAATGAAAGCCAGAGTGTGGTGAGACTCTTCATCCCAAACTCTTGTAGGATGCAAAATGTGGAAGGTTTACCCCAGAGAGGCAAAGTTTACCTCAAAGCATCCTAATTTCTGAGTGCTTTATTGAGAAATGTGGGATTTTTCCCATTTAGGTCTAAGAAAAAAATGTCACGTTGCAATTTCTTAGATAATGAATTAATGCACAACATTACATGCTACATATTCCTTATCATGGCAGAAATCTCTGTGTATTTCTGTATCATGCATTTTCTGGAACCTAGAGTTCATTCATGTAATCTTTCACAGATCTTATTTCCAATCCTCAAATAAGTACTAAATTCTATCCACCTTTTTGTGCTTGTATCTTCATAGCTAATGGAATCATGAGACATCATCTAATCAATATTCACTTATTTAATATATTCACAGGCGTAGAGTGCCATAAAAATGGAAGATTTTTTTCTTTTATCCATTTAATATAATTTACTATCTGTGTATAATGTGTGTTATTAAAGCACCATAATCTTAAATCTGATTATTCAGCAGACCAATGAAAGGCATATCTACATTCCAGAACTATGTCTCTGACAATTTCAATTTTTCAGCAGTTTCCATTGCAATGTGAGTGTTGTTCAGAAGAAGGTTGAATAAAAGGGCTTTTTCACCTTCTCATCTTCTTTCCATCTAGAAAATATGTTAACAAGTTTTTCTTTAAAAATACTATCTCAAATTTAAGAATATCATACTTCAGCTGAAAAAGTAAAACTTTGAAAAACATCTGATAAACAACTGAATATCATCCTTTACATGGCTAAATAAATAATTCTAGCATAGCATTTTTAGCAAATGTTAGCATATCTGTCACCTTTCATCTATCCTATGATCATCAGTCACATTACCAGCAAATTTTATGGCCCACTAATCCTTTAGCATAAAATGTAATTATAGTATCCATTATTAGGCATCTGATAATATGAATGGGTTTAGGGGGATAACTGTGAAAGTATTTGTTAGAATTTATGGTAGTGGGTAAGAAATTCTGCCTTTCTGATGTTCCACAACTTCTTTGAAATCAGAGAAAATCCTCTATGTATTTGAGGACCCAGAATTTGCTTGCATTCTGTTTATGCATAGTACTATTGGTGTGACTTTCCAAACCCTAATAATCACCAAAATCACCAGAACACGAAGTCACTGATGTATTCCAGATTAATGGGGTTTATTGAAAACAAAATACTGCTATATAAGAAACATCAGATTTCCTCCTGTTATGGCAAATACAACATGTGGAAATCTTATCATCCTACTTATACTATAGACAAGATTTCAAATTCATCTCACCTGTTTAATTAACAGGAGTTGGAAAATTCACTAGTAACTTTAGTTTCTTAGCTCATTACAGAGGCTTTTGGACAAAACTTAACACAAACAAAATTCACTGGAATACAATGGCATATCCATTGTTATTTGTTAAATATTGCCTTAAGTTACCTAAATGCTAGCATGCCAAAATAGAATGCTGCATCTGTGCATAACTCCAGTCTGTAGCACATGTCAAGATATGTTTTCTGAGCCATTTGATTCCCAAGCTCAGCATCTCTTTTCAATTCCTTTTAGCTTCTAGCATCAACAGTGCTAAGAAGCATTATTGCTTATGCTTTGTAAGTGTACTACACATGCACAGTAATGTTTTATATGACATTCTCAGCAATATATCTGAAGGTAATAGGAGTTTCCTGACTGACAGAAATGGCCTTGTGAGTTCGGTTCAAAACCAATAAAAAAATTCTTGCAACCATCTTTCTGAAATTTCTGATGTCTTCCCTCACTTTTTTTTTTTTTTTTCAGTAGAAACAAGTCCCAGATCAATAAAAAATATCAGGAATGCTCTAGCCAGTCCCTTATAATTTTTCAGTCACTCCTGTAAGATAAAAATAACACCACTGAAAACAGTTTTACCAGCCAAGAAAGTTGCATACTTTAACTGCATTTCAATTGTGTTTTAGGTTAAAAAAATATTGTAAATTTATTGAATTAATATCCAGTTTAGGTAAATTGGGTGCCTTGTAGAATAAGAGCATAAGTGCACAGCCAGAGGAAGCAAAGGGTCAGCATAATCACAGACCAGGGAGTGTTTATAATGAAAAATAAAAGACTACATGTTAGGGAAATAACAGGATCCTTTGCTTAATTTCATATTCTAACGTTGCAGGACTTTCCCTTCCTGACACCTTTGAATTCAAACAATGTATATAAAAGTGTTAGCAAGATGTGTGATGACACATCCTGAAAGAGTTTTATTTTTCTACCAAATCCTTTTCTTACCAAATTGTTTTTTTATTTGTGAATTCCTGTCTTTGACAGCTGTGTACAGCAGACTTCTGGGTGACTTGGAGCCATGGTTCCACTGAATTTAATGAGTTCTGCTCATGTACTCAGAGGGTTTGCCCTCATGCTTTCAGTGGGGTTGGCATATATATGAGCAGCCACTTCTTAAAGACCTTTGGAGGCTGAACAAAGAGTTCTGCTTTTGAAAATCTGTAAGCAATTCTGGTGCTGACAGAGAAGTTTATTTACTGGTGAGGAGGTGAAAAAAGAGCACAGAGGAGGAAGCACTATAAGAGTAAAAAAGAAATTACAGGTCATTAAAGGAAAGATGTAAGACTTTAAAAAGACCAGGACAGATCCAGAAGGAGATAACTCTTGTTCTTGGCTAACTTAGCTGGACTGGGACAACTTTGGAGGCTCTCCAAGGTGCAGTTGACTCAAAATAGAACTGAGATGCTTACAACTAAATTGCCTCTCTTAAAAATTAGTCACTGTAGTCTGGTGACAAACACTGGTTCCCATTGACCTCACCCACTGACCAATAGCAAGGTCAGTATAATTGTTTTTATTGCTTACAAACATCGTCAGATCAATAACAGAAGTCCAGTTCTACTGAAATCTGGCATGAAAAGCCTGTTCCTTTCATGTAGGTAAGCCTTCTCTGTCCAAACAAAACTACTGCCAAGAGGACATGCTGATGAAAACCTCAAAGAGCTGCAATCAGAGAAAAGTTCTGGCAAAAACAACAAACAAAAGGAGTGGGAAGGAAGGAAGGAAGGAAGGAAGGAAGGAAGGAAGGAAGGAAGGAAGGAAGGAAGGGTGAG
>WBNO01019058.1:115485-169109 GCA_013400575.1 Peucedramus taeniatus | reverse complement strand
GAAAGGAAGGAAGGAAAGGAAGGAAGGAAGGAAGGAAATCATGGACTAAACCTCCATTTTAGATGAGTACTACTCATCTAAGCAAGTATTTGCAGAATCAGCATGATCAGGAAGGAAATTTTTATTTCTAACTACTACGAGTACAAATGGATCACCTAAATTTACTAAATCAGAAAACCTACACATGCAAATATTCATAGTGTTGGGATTTTAACTGGATATCTTTTAGGAGTTTGGCGTGGGGTTTTTTGCATGATATCAAATAATTAATTGAACAAATGGTGAAATTAAAATATGTCTTATGTATGTTTGTTTCATTTTCTAAGGAAGGGCAGGATTTTAAAATTTTATATAGCCATTTTATTTGCTAGGACTGTTTTGGTTGTTTGGGGTTTTTTTGTTTTGTTTTGTTTTTGTTTTTTTAATTCAGATACTGTGTTTTCTCTGCTTTTTCTTTCAGTTAGTTTTGAAGTGGTTTGATGCAAATAGGCTGCCTCAGGGGACAGCCTTCCAGACTTTTTTTTTAACTTTTATTTCTTAAAAATATTTTTCCTTATGCATCCATGCAAGGGAATAATTAACTCTGTGTACTGTTGTTGACCTGCAAGTGCCTGCAAGCCTTAGTTAAAACAAAAAAAGGATCCATATTGCATGAGCTGCTGTACAAATACAAAGTAAAATCATGAAATTTGTCTGGCAGATTTCATGCATTAATTAAGAAGAAGATTCATATATATATATATATATTCATTCTGCTTTTCCTCCACGGAAGATGGAGCACCTCACAGGAAGGCCAAACACGTTATCTTTATTTGTAACAGAACAAAATTTACATGGATAGTCAATGAATCTGAGCAATTTTGTGCAGTAGGTCAGTGGTGAAACTGTGACTAGAGCCAGAGCTGGATTGAGCTCTGTGTGATCCTCCCTTTCTTTTAGCTCATGAGATGTATCAGGTCTGAGTGCTTTATCTTTTATGACAGTATTCCCCATGCCCCAAGATTTTCTCTTCCATATCCACCTCAGGGATCTGAACCCTTTCGTGTACTGTGCTGAACATTCTAGAGCTGGCCTGGGCAATGGCTCCTGTGCCGTAGGGAGGCTTGGACACCTCTGGCCTCTCCCCCGAAGCAGTGCTGTGACTCCCAAGAGCCCACAGCCAATCTTCTGGATCCCAGCACAAACCAGGCCCACAAAAGGGGGTGCTGAGCGGGTTTCCTTGGTGTAGAACCAGCTGCAGGGGAAGGACGGGCATCAGGGGCCCAGCGAGCACAGGGCAGGGGGGGCCGTCAGCCAGGGAGGGTTTGCTCCCTCCTGAGCCCCTTGAGAGAGGTTCCTCGGGCCAGCGGCCCACACTGCCCTGCCCATGGCTCCCCTTCCTTGGGCTTCCCAAGGACACAGGCAACAGTTGCAGATTTTTATGCCATTCCAACATCAAGCTGCCTTTGCTGCCTGGGATCGTAATTCCGCATGCCTGGCTGTGGCTGTCAGGGTGGCATGAAGGGCCTTTAGGCAGCTGTGAGAGAGGCCCTCCCAGTATTTTGCCTGTTTAAATAAAATCTTCCTCTGGCCCATTGTTTCCAGCTGGTGAAGCTGCTTACTGCACGACTTTGATGGATGCTTCACTGTGTGGAAGGAGGAACAAATCCTTGACCCCATGAAGTGTAAAGGCCTGACCTAACTCATGATAATGAGCAGTGAGTTGGAGAGGTCTGCCAGGGTTGGGTGTCTGCCCCTCAAGTACCTTCACAGAGGCTTCATCCTTCTTTCCAGAGGAGTCTGGCTGGGAAGCCTGCATGCTTGCAGACTCATTGACCTCCCTCTGCTCCCGAGTTCACGTTTCTCTTTTCTCAGAGTTTCCCAAACCTTCCACAGTGTGGTTTGGGGACACAGACCTTCCACCCCATGTACTGCAATATGGTCAGGAGTTTCTGCAGTGCAATCAACACTGGGCAGTTTTGTACTTGTCCTCACATTATTTTCCTTCCTGTAAACATGCTTATTTTACTTTCTTGTATCCCTCCATTTGTATTCCCCACTAATTCTTCTTCCAGAAGGAAATCTGTTTATAATATGAGCTGTCAGATGTCATTAGGTATTATCAGGAAATTATGTTGCTGTGTTTTAAGAGCATGCATATTTCAGGGCACACGGATCCATAATGTTTGCATATTTGATACATATTTGCATTTATGAATCTCCATGCCTTTTGGAGCTTTGCCAGCTGAGAAACTGCCTGACTGTGGAGAGAAAGTAGACAGACTAAAAGAAAATGGTTCAGTGCATCATTTGGTATAATAAAGCTCGTTGTTAGCAGTTGTTTTTAAAACTATGATATTGATACAAGCACAACTGGAACTCATCTGCCATTGTGTTTAAAATAATGCTCACTGCATATCAAGTGGTATTTAGGTGAACTTAACAATAAAATAATGTTAATAAGCACTGTGACTAGTTGCAATAATATTGACACCTGTTGTTCCTTGGTAAAGCAAAATTACTTGAATTGCACATTAAAAAAAAAAATCTCAAAACACATTTGGGAGTCAGCAGTGTAGAATATGGAATGGGTGTTTATTTCTGAATCTGACTTATAAAAGCCAGTTTAAAATTTTGCTACTAAAACCAGTTGTTATTTTGGTTTGGACCACAGAAATAAATTTTTGACAGTGTTAGACCCATTTCTTTATGTAGTACAAATCCCTGTGTATATGTATGCACTTACACATGAAAAGAGGTGCGCATGCAAAGAAAAGGAGCCTTGTACAAAGGCAGGAGATCTCTCATGGTTTCTGTATTTCCTCTTTGACCTTAGGGATAAAAGTTGATGGGTTCAGTTTCTTCCCTCATCTGTAAAATAGTGATTTAAATATGTGCCTGTCTTACAGAAACGTTGTTTACGGTAAGCTGTTTCCTCTGGCAGTAAACTGCCTGACACACACTGATGGACAGTTATTTTGTGCCTTCCTCCTTAGAGAACGCTATCCATATGAAACTTAGTCAGCTAAGAGTGTTCTTTCACAGCAGGGATTCACTGACCTCCATTGCACTGGGTGTGATGCCCTTAAAAGGGGTAATTTTATTCCTGTACTGGGGCTTACGTGGCTGGTTGCATGATCAGCTCTGGAAAGTGCCCTTACTTAAACCTGGCCAAACTCAAAACCAGAAAAACCCTTCTGTCTAGATCACTTTCCCAGTCTTGTGTTAATGCTGGCAGAAGGGAGTACACAGAAACTTGCAGACTGGGACAGAAGGTAAGGCGTGCTCAGGTTTTTGCACTAGTATGTGGATTTATTCTGTCTTCAGACGACCATGAAAACTTCACCTCGAAACAAGTATGTTATGGCAGTTTATGTATTGCAAATATCTTGTCAGCTGAAGAGGTCCTGATCACTTTTCTCACACTCACTACTGCATTGCTGTTTTCTGCCGTCTCCTTTCCCTCTCTGTGCCGCTGTATAAAAACCACATGCAGGCACTACCAGCGCAAATGACTGCACAGAACAGCTGTCCATAGGAGATTCAGAGTATTCAAAAGTACAAAATGCATATTGCATTTCAGGTTGGTTGTGAAAGCATGGAAAAAAAGACCATTTTGCTTTTCATGTCCAGTTTAAACAGATGGTGATAATTTAAATACAACAGTAAATCATGATTTACATCTGGATTAAGAAAGCACATGATAGATCTTTTAAGAAACAAGATACTCTGTTAGCATGTCTGGGCTGTAACAAGCATGTTTATTTAGTGTTGATGTTGTAGTTTTATAGAAAATCTTGCCAGGCTGGGGCCCTGTGGGATAGATCATAAAAAACCCCAACAGATTTACAAGCTCAAGAATGTGCAGCAAAACAGACAAGCAAGCATTCAAGGGCTGGTGGAAATGTGTGCAAGGTAACAAAGACAGGCAGGCATAACTCTCATCTAGTCACAAATAGTGAGAAATGGACACACACACCCCAGCAGTGCCTTCTTTACAAATGAACTGCACAAGGATTCACCTGTGGTCACATCAGGAGAACTTCACCAGACCTGTGAGCACCAGGTGGCCAGTGTGGAGGTTTTGATGGAGTTTAATGTGTCATCCTGCTTAGGAACACCATTGGTGGGCTGGAGTAGTCAACCTCAATTTACATAAATCCCCCATGTTGTGAAATTGCTCTTACGGTGTAGGTGGAAGAGAGTGGAAAGTTGCCAACACGTCCGTGTTCTGGGATTGAGATTTTTATTAAGATTTTGAAGATTACCTATTTAATCTGGTTTCTGTTTTATTTTTATTTAAACATTACATAATACTGAAATAAAAATGCATAGTAAGCTTCAACCAGACACTGCTTCTTTTTGCAGCATAATCCATAGTTCCAATTTGCATGAAATGTCCTCCCAGAGCCATGGAAGTTGCTGTTTCCAGGACAGGGTCAAAATTAAGGTGAAAAAATGGTGCTCTGGTGGTGATTCGAGCCCAAGCTCTGCTAGGGTTCTCCTACAAGTCTTTGTGGTATTGCTGTTTTCAAAGGCTGAACCGCAACAATTTTAACAAATTGTTCCACTCTGTGGAGAGGGTTGCTATGGAAATGAACAGGGCTAACATCTCTGAGAACCCTACTAAGAGCACTACACAAGGTGGGGAACTAAAGAAAGTAGAGCATGTAGGGGATTAACGTCTTGCTCTAAATCTGTTCCCTGTTCCTGTGGGGTTCAGAATTTGGCCCACTGGATAGAGGTTTTTTTCAGTCCATTCTGCAGAAATTTAGTGCAAATTGAATTAAACGAGATGAGAGCAAATGATTTTGAAAGTGATCTCCGGGACTAAGCTTGTATAGACATAAACATCTTTATTGAATTATTTTTTGTTAATAATGTCTAGCAGAAAGATGTAATTGTAATGGAACTGAAAAGGTTATTGAAGCATAATACTTTACATGGTTTTTTTGGGATAGTTACAGTTTGCTCAAAACCTGAAGCAACTGTGGTGTTCAGAGCATTTGGATGGAAAAAATATTGCTATGGCAACAAATTACTTTTATATTCACATAAAGCAAAAATAGATCTCTCTCTCCCTTTGTGGGAAGCACATATTTTAAAGTGCATGAAAGATTAAAGGTGATAGGCAGAAACAGCTGCATGAATATATTTTCTTGTTTCTTCTTTTGGTTTATACATATTTCTGTATAAATCTGAAATGCAGAAATAATTTGCAGCTCGAAGCATTTTGCAGTGAAGAAGTAGAAACAGTTTTAAAAAGGGAATAAAAGTGGAATACAGTCAGAACTTCTAATTGAAGTGTAGCAGCATCAGACTTTAATTGATTAAACAAGATATTCTTTGTGTCATTTAAAAAGGAGGGAGAGAATCCTCTCTTTTATGCATGTACCCAGGAAACAGAAATCATTTCATGTCCATAACTTAAGATAAGAGACAATTATTTTTTTTTATTTTTCTTTAGTCAGGCACCTTGTCAAGCTCAAGAAATAGAGCTAGTGGCAAGATTACTGATTGCTTCATTTTAGCTGTGTGGCTCTGTTTGAGGTTTTTTATTTAGAAGGCATGCAGCTTTTACTTTTGTGTAGTGAAGAGCTTCTGGTACATCTATATGCCATGGTGCGCACCATCTGCAGAGGAACTATAATATGTCTGCATTGATATGTCAGGTCTATCCTGAGGTTCCCTCTCAATTATTCTGAACCACGTGAGCTGTCTTACACCATCTGTATCTCTCTTCATAATGCACAGCAGAGCAGCCCACTTTTTGTGCTTCTTAGCTGCAAAATAGAGGGCTCCTCACAAGTGGTGTGTGAAATTTTTGACTCTTTTTCCAGCTGGTCTCTTCATATGGAGAGCAGAGAGAGGTGTTGAAGGTCAGAAATGAGGAATATGAAGGAGACTGTGGTTCAGTCACTTACTGGCCTCTTGTGCTCAAATCCTCAGCCTAAGCAGAAAAAAACAAAGGACAAGACAGTCAAAGAGTGAATCAGGGTGAGTTGGAAGTATGGCAGTTTCAAACTGGATATTTTAGGGTAAATATAGATGTTTATGGTATAGATAGACTTGCAGGACTCAGTATGAGGGTCATTTTAAATTTGACCCACAGTACCAAAAAATTCAAAGTCCCTCACATCCCTTCTGTTAATGTCCAGGTCAAGAGTGTCTGTAAAGGATTTCAAGGCACTGCTACACTGAAGTTCATATTGTCCCTGCTATGAAAGTCTCAGAGACAACATTTCAGGATGAGGAAGGGACAGCTCAAGGTGTAATGGACATAGAAAAGGAAATAGCAGAATCAGTCAGTTATTCCCAATCTCTGCAACACCTCAAAAGCTGTTTCTGTACTTAATAGGAGAGTTCTACAGAGCAATTTGGGGCAAACTGGCTCACATCCAGATAGCCGTTCTTTATCTAGTACATTGACTTCTCAAGTGATGCTTTTGAGGCCCAAAGAGGTAATTGCTATTTTGTGAGTCTTTTCAGTTTGGATTGCCTGAAACAATGTGATACCTGTGTTGTAGCTTTCTGCAGTCCTGTGTGCACAGTGTGACACAAAGGTGCATGACATACCCTGAGATACGTCAGGACAGTTTGAGGAGCTGGAACTGGAATTGTTGAAAGCCACTCCAGGTACAGTTACACCTCTGCTGCCTGCTGTGCACAGTCCCTGGAGTGAGCTCTCCTCTAAGCTGTCCCTGTATGTCTTTGAGCACTCATGAGTCACCCAAAACAAGCTCTAAGAGTCAAGTAACAGAAGTGAGCAGAGATCCAATCTTTAGCTTGGTCTCTGGCTCACTTCAGAGCTGTGCTGGCACAATTATGAGCATGCTTGCAATCATACACAAAGCCTGGCTGTTGATCAGGAGTAGGCATGGAGCAGGAATTGTCTCAGTGGAAGTATGGATCCAGCCATCCACTACAGAGGGGTAACAGGGTTTGCATGGCTGCTCTGTCTCTGTTGGCTATCTGTTGGCTTCAGTGACAGCATGAGCTCAAGCACATTCAATTTACTGCTGTTGGCTGCAGAAGTAATGCTTCTAGATGTGGTGTCACACTACTATGGTTAGAATAGGCCAAATAGAGAGCTGTATCCTATTAAAAAATAAANTAAAAAAAAAAATAAAAAAAAAAAAAACCCAAACCAAAACAAAACAAAAAAAACTCTCTGGCTAGTTTATTGGGTTTGGAGAGAAAATGAGGCTGAATGGGTTCCAAAATGAGACCCAGTCTGGACAGAATTTCAGTAGTTATGTTTTCTGGCAACGCTGTCAGAAAATATGCGTTGGACTCCATCCACAGTTACAGTGCTTTGAGTACATGAACTACACATTTTAAAAGTTGGGTATACCCATACAATCCAAAATTGCGCCTGTGAATACTCTGTTGACATACTCTCAATTTCACTGCTGCAAGCTTCTCTGCATCAAAGGAGCAGAAGGGGGATAGTCATATTTTTATACATGCAACCCAGAAAGAGATGGGAAAGACATCATGTTATCCTTCCTTAATATGGTTCTCAGAACTGTAAGGCTCCTGCATATTACCCCTATTTTATTTCTGTGTGTCTATGTGTGTGCAGCTGAATTTCTGCCCTCTGTACCCTGGCTTTTGTTGTGCTCATAGATGCCAAATGCAAATCTGTTCATCAGTTTTGATTAAATGGCAAAGGTCTTGCATACCTCACTATGCACCATAGCCTTTTTCTGATAAGGAATTGCATGCATTTCTTTCCAATTTTTGTGTCTCTTTTCTGCCTATAAAGATGGCATGCAGTGGGACAGAGAGTGCACACATAAAACTTAAAACATGTCTGAAGTAATTCATCCTGTTTTGCAAGGAGAAGTGGGTCAGAATGAGGTACAAATCTATCCTAATCTAATCTTAGTTGCTTATTCACTTGTTCCTGTCCTCTTATTCTCTCACCATTCTTACTGCATAGCTTTCTGGAGTTGTTCATCTTCTACTTGGCATTGAGCTTTACTTAGGGATGAATGGAGTTGGATGTGGCTGTTTTACCTCTTCTGTCCATATACCCTCTAAATGAAGATGAGACTAGAGTATTTTAGTAAACTAGAGCATGGTTGCACAGGGACTTTCTCACTGCTGGGAGCTCTGCCAGCTCAGTCAAACTAGTCAAACACAGGAGGTATTCAAAGGTAGTGATTTTTCCTATTAAGCCAACAAGAGTCCAGTGACTGATTATTGCAGACCTTGCCATATATTTCCTCTAACATAACATTAATAATGCACCTGTGCATGATAAGTCTTCCTCTTCAGTAGGCATAAATCAGTATTGTGAATACAAGGAAATTCTGGAAAAAGACTGTCTTCACAGTCATTTTTTCCTCTGTTGTTGGTGTAATCTAACAGAACTGCTGCACAAGTGGTTTCTGTTGAGTTTTGCTTAAGCAATTTCTTGCAGAACAATGAACAAAGGGGTTTGGGGATTTATACCTTCTGTTATAAATACAGTGGCATTTCCACGACCCTGTTTAGAGGAGTAAAGCTTCTATTTGTCTCCTGCTGGTTCTGTCAACATTCACACAGTAAGTTCAGTAGAAATCCCTCAGGTATTCAAGTGTCAGACCACAAAGTCATTTCTGCCTTTTAAAAAGAATACTGTGTTTCAAGGAACTGGGACTTTTGGGAATATGCCTCTGAAGTAGAGACTTGATGCTGGAATGCAGATGTAAAGAACTGAAGGGCTGGGCACAGAAGTGAAAAACAAGCAAAATAGTGAGACAAAATATATATTTATATATCTTCTGAGTTTAGTTACCTTGGTGAAAATGTACAGCAGCTCCAAAATATCTATAGAATTTCCTGGAACAGCTCCAATTAAAAAAATATATACCTGCCTGAAGATCAAATGAACTGCAGTAAACAAAGAGAGAAGAGTTGGGGAGGGAAAAATATATGGGCTCATAAATTTCTCCTTCGAAGTTTTCACAAATATTAATCCTTCGGATCAGTTCAGACCCACTTACACAAAGTCAATTATTACAGAATCCAATTACTTATTTCATTTCCTGATTTCCAAAGGATACATGGCTCATGAAACTGTGTTGTACAGTCTCCTTTCTCCAGTAATTTCTTAAAGTGCTGTCTGATTTTAACCAAAGGGGCAGACAGGTACCTGGTTCTCAGGTACCATGTTCCAACATGCATGTTGAACTGAGTGAGGTTAGAGGAAAAATCCAGACTCATCACAAGACCAGAAGTTATAACTGAGCCTTTTATCATTTGGCACCTTCTTGTGTTTTCTGCCCACCATGGCCTGGATATAAGCATGTGTGATGCAGTGGGACAAATAGATCACTGAATTGATGAGGTTCATATGAAACAGAAAATGAAAAGCTGTTTTTTACCCACAGAGGTAATAGCTGAATCATAAAAGGGGAGTGTAAGGTAAGTGTGGTGTACTACTGGTGCCTTTGGTACAGTTCAGGTGCAGCTTACAGCCTGCTGAAGTGACCTGGGGGCTTTACAGGCATAGTGGCACAGAGTCCTGGCAGAAAGAATCTGAGGGATGGCAATCATTCCAACTTATTGAGCTGAATTTTATTCTGTTGTCTAGAACTGGTAACCAATTCCAGGACTAGCAGAGGAGAAGACCAGGATGGAATAAGCTGTTTTTCTTTTCAGCTGGGCTCTAGAAGTTTTGCAGTATATCACAGCCTGAAAAACACTGAAACCTGCCCTGTGACCCTAAAAGGAATTTTTTCTCAGCCTGCACATTCCATCCACAATCCTTCCCTACTTTGGTCGATAACAGTTCCCCCTATAGGGCTTTTGGTATTGTTAAAGTACTGACCAAGATTATCTGTGACAAGAGAGATTATTTCTTAAATTAGAACTTGGATTTGGTTGTGTGAGATAAATTCTTATTGTTGCATAATGAGAACAGTACTCATATTGATTGTGTATGATCTTTTTTTCATACTACATCTACAACTTGAAGTAGCAACTCTAACACTTGGGTTTTCATTCATGTAATTGAGAAGACAGGAATTTTTTCTTTCTCTTTCAAAATACGTTTTTTAAAGTTTTTTTCTGTCCTCATCCTATTGAAAAGGTGCATATAAATTGAATTTCTTTCTTCAATTGGCTTAACTTTTGGAAGCCAATATTAATTGCAATTTCACACCCTTCAGTGATTCTTTTTGTGTCTTTGCAAAGGGGGACACACGATTTTAAAGCTTCCTGTGAAAAAAGCCTATGATAGGATATCATCTGGAGATGAAAGCATTCAAAGTCCAGATTTCAAATCCCATTGCAGCAGAATATTTGTCAAACCTTGCTTTTTGCCACCATTGAAATGCATGTAATTTCCTGCAAGGGAGAGTTTTGGAATGTGAGGTCACAGCAGTAATGAAGGAAATTTGTATGGTGGTTGAGCTGATAGTGGGAGTGAGAGAACTCTGCATTGTAAAGTCAACACAATGCCAGCATTAGTATTCAGAAGAAATTTCGTCTTCAGTGAAGAGGCTGTCATACAGTTTGTTGAGATAAAACCTCACTGTGTTCATACACACTGTGAATGGTTGTGCAGCCTTTCAGAGGTGAAGTACCAGTACCTTTTGGAGCATCAGCAGTGTTCATCCTTGATATGGGGTGACCTCTTCTCTAGCAGGAGAGTTTTAGATTGTTGGTCCCTGCCTACACAGACTCCTGCCTATGCAGGCCAAAGATAAGAGGGCACTGTTTAACTGATTTTGGGCGAATAGTATGAATTTTTTCTTTTAAATCCTTTTTTAAAAAGTTGTAGCAGAACACTGTATAAAATCAGAGGCTAAAATGAATTTTTCTTGGCCTGCTAGCATTAGTAGTTATTGTTGCATAGTTACAGCAGCACTTTTGGGGTGCTTAGGATGCTGGCCCATGGACTGGCTCCCTGTTGTGCAGAGCAGTGGTAAGCTACAAACAAAAGAGCTTACAATTCACCTCCGTAGTCTTTTGCACACAAACGTGAATGGCCATGCTCCAGGAACTGGGTTTTTCCTTGGCACAGTGCTGTGCCCAAAGAAGGAAAACTGTACTAGCTCAGCTAATTCATTTATTCAATTTCCAGCACAATTGGATTACCCTTGTGTAACTGCATCAGAACGAATATTTTATAACTCACATCAGCAGAGAACAGTGTGCTCATGTCTACCATGAAGGTGGCCTGGGCAGGGATTCAAGAAACAGCACAGGATTTCTGGCAGGCAGGGTAGCAAAGGAAATGGGGAGAAAATTCTGGGGCAGCAGCAGTCTCAGACAGTGGCCTAAACACTGCCTAGTATTTTGTGGTGTCAAGATGGATTCTGTACCTATTTCCCAGCCTTCATTGGGAATATTGCATGTCAGGGAAACAGGGATAAGGCTGGGAAGTCACTTCATATTCTGCAGTCCCCTGCTGCCTCTTTTTGATTCAGTGTCTTTGTACATCAGCCTGCTCAAGCAGATGGGCCCCGGGCAAGCTTCGAAGGGAACAGGGTAAAAAAAAAAGATGGGCTTAAGCCTGCACAGAAAGAATTCCTTCATAGCAATGGCTATGTTCTACAGTTGGAAGATGGGAAATTTCTCCCAAACAAAGCAGAAAAAAAAAGATGCTTGGTTGCAATGATTTGTACGTAATATCTGAGCTGAAGCCCAGGAGTTTTCATTTTGCTTTTGCTGTGTGGAGGGATTCTACTAAGGTTAGGGAGACAGTGAAAAATAACCTCCTCTGATCAACAGGTATGATCATTGTGATGTGTGCTCTCAGGTCCTCCTGCACTATCATTCACCTGGAATTCACAGCATCTGCTTCACTTCTGGGAGGGGCACAGTTCACAAAAACTTTGCCAAGTAGTAGGGGGTGGTAAAATGAAAACTAGAATACATGCAGCTGTGAAAGACTGTGTTTCTCTAGTGTCTTCGTGTTCTTTGAAAGCACTTTCTATTTAGTGTGGAAAGAAGAACAAAGGGACATAGTTCTACCCTTCTGAAAAGGTTCGGTAAAAGTTTTTTAGAGGAGTTTGAGTAAACTTAAAAACCACAGAGTGATGAAGTCTTGTCACATACTAAAAACAGACTAGCTCATAGAAAAAAATGTGTGCAGTAATAAACTGTCCACCGTAGGCTGCAGATGAGCTCATGGTGAATTGTCCTGTGAGCTGAAACAACAGTAAATGTATTCATAGGTTAAATAGCTAATAGGCAAATATGCCAGTGACGTTTATAGACTTAAATCTAACCTGTCAGATAAGTAATTGGATGTCAAGGCAAACTAAGCATTTCCATTAAAATTTTAACTTATATTTTAAATAGTTGAGCAGTTTGGAGAATTGCTTCTTTAGTTCATGTTTGTATATCAGCCAAATCCTCAGGACACAAGAGTCAAGGGGCTGGTGGATTTTTTAGCTACTATGACTGAGTCAGCATGTACCTGGTCTTCCTATAACTTACCAAAACAGCAAGATTTGTCTGGTTGGTTTATTTTGCAAGGGTTTGGATCTGACCACATGCAGACAACCTGCTTTAGCCCTCTCCAGAATCACACAAGTGATGGGAAGCAGCAAACTGCAGGAGCACAGGGCAGGAGATGGGAGTGGGGGAAGAATAAGCCATCTGGAAAATGGTTAGATTTCTTTCTTTACAAATATTCTAAATTTAACAGCTGGGCAAAAGCTTTCTCCTTAGTGACGTGACAAGCCTATTACCTGGCCAACATTGATTGATTTGGAGGACAATTATTTTCTCATAGGCATCAATGAGATGTGACTAGGGCCCCAAACACTTCTGTGTAGGGTTTGTGTCACAGCAGACATAATAAAGCTGGCGTTTATATTTCTAGGAAGAATAGAACAGCAAGATACAAAGGATGCTATACAGTAAAAAAGTCATATAGAGCAGGTAGAAACAAGAACAAAAAGTATGTCATAAAATAGAAGTAGCCCATTTTTGTAGAAAGGTAGTGAATATTTTTTAAACTTTAAATTTCCTTTAAAAAAGGAAAAATACCATGTAGGGTAAAAAAAAAGGCTAGTACAAAATTAGTAACAATTATTTTAAACAAATAAAATTTTCTTTTTTCCTTTTGAAAGCATACCTAATACATACATACTGATATATATATATATCATTAAGCATATTCTGTGACATTTAACATATGGCTGCCTTTTGTAGTTTTTCATGGTTTCTTTCAAACTGGAGGGAAGGACATGGAGCAATCCCAAACTGATTCTGATAGGGTAATTATAAAGACTGTCACTTCCAGAAATTAAGGAGACCAGAGACATTCTTCCCCTCCCTCCTGTGGGGCTGCCATGGTGTCACCCACAGGTTTCCCCACAGATTTCGGGTATGTGCTACCACCAGAACCAGACCTCAGGGCAGGAGGCACCTTTGGCTTCTGCCAGTGCAGCACTTGCTCTGTTTCTAGGATCGAACTGGGGACTGCAGAAATGTTTATGAGCCATTACTGACATAATATGATCTAAATTAATCTTATTTTATCTGTTTGAGTTAATGGTGCTTTAAAAGTTGGTAGTCAGTAGAGAATAACTACACTTCCAAGAATTCTCGGTTTTTCAAATGCATAAGTTATAGTTTGTAATTAAAAGAAAGGCACCTTTACTTTCTATGAAATAATTTTTTGGGCCTCCCAAGACATGAATTATGCTGAAAGAAAGACTATCTTATAATTAGTACCAATTTACATGCATAGTAGTGCTCTGTGCTAGTGGAATCAAATCCATTCATCCATGTGTCTCAGAATCTTTACTGCTGAGAGATATTTGAGGTTTTTCTAAAATATAGCTAAAAGGGAGGGGTGACAAAGGTGGCTTTGTTCCATCTTTTTCCCTTATGGTCCCACAAATTTTTCTGCCTCCATCGTGAGTTGGTTCTGCAGCTGCTTCATTCAGCGCTGTGCGTGCCCCTCGCGCAGCATCCACCCTGCCAAGGTCGTTCTTGCTGCAGAAGTTCACTTGTGCAGTCAGAGACAAAGGCATAGGAATGTTGCATTTTCCCAAGCCATGAAGTGGGACCAAGCACCTTACTGGAAACCCTTCTGCAACAAGGCCAAGCTCCCTTCTTGTCGGAGTCCTTCAAAGAGAAATGAGAAATGAGCCACTTAAAATGGCTTGCAGGTCTGAAACATCTATATTCTATTATTACAAAAATATCTTAGTGTCTTGCCATAGTTCACCAGGAATTTCATCTCCTGAGTGGACACGGAAGGTTTTATTGATTTATCAAGCTCTTATAGGTCATGATATCAAACATACCCATCTTTTATAAATATTTTCAATTGTCCTGGTTTCTTCTAAGAGCTACAGTAGGAGACAATTCTTCTGGAGAGCATGAATGACTGCTCTAATATGGGACATATATTTCAGATCCTAGGCAGGTTTAATATCTGTCTCAGCAGCAAAGGCTTTTCCCTTCCCTTGGAAACTTGGATTGATGACATCCTGCATGGAGCAGATGCTTTGACATTGAACTTCTCTGGTGATTTTGCCATTCAAGAAGCTATAAGCCACTTTATTCACCAGCTGGTCATTATTCTTTTGTCTTTTCTTATTCCAATGAAGAAAAAATGTGGAGAAAATATTATGAGATGTTTTTCTTTTGCTATTTTTTCCCTTAATTTCAGAATATAATGCTACTGAATTTTTGGCACCCTATATCCTATATCATTTCTTAGGCCAAGGACATTGGGTAGGACAGATTGCACAAGCAGGAGAATTACTATTCTTTGTCATCAGTTATAGCTCTGTTGGGGACATTGAAATTTTCCTTTGGCTTCAGAACGACCTTCTTTATTTTGACTTTTAAAACCATATTTATTTCAGAATGAATTTCCTACAGCAGATTGTGTTTTTCTCATCTCTTTATATTGTTTTATGTGAAGGGACTGGGGAATTGGCAGCAAGTTCACTCATGAGAAATAAATTGCTAATAACTCCTATTATTTTTTTTCTCTTTCCTGTTGTGCAGCTTGTTTTGTTTAGTCATTTGTATATCAAAACTGCTTTAGAAAATTCATTTGACTTTAAAACTTAATGTTCAGGATTCTATAGTGCAAGATGACTTGTAACTTTTTAACTTCACATATCAACAAATATATTTTTTACAGATCACACCACTTTCATTTGTTTATGAGGGCTTCTTTGTGACTTTATTCATTTTTCAGGCCAAGTTGTGCCAACATCACTGAATTGGGCAGAAAGGAAGGGTGACCACTCTCTAGGTTTTACACCAATGTAAAATTACTTCATATTCTGCTAAAGTTGCTGAGAGATTTTGGCTGTTCTCTGTAACAGGAGCATATTGTCCTGTACTATTTCTAAACCGTGACAACGTTTATCCACAGCCAGTGGTGGGTATCAGCCATCCAACCCTGCTTCTTCTTGCTTTTGGCTGAAGCTGCTTGGGACAGCAGAGATAAAATGTTTTCCAAAGTCTGCAAGTGTCAATTGGAACGGTGTTAGAAAAAAAAATTATGAAGATAAAATAAAAGTAAAATGTGAAACCAAGTTATGGTTTTAGCTGCCATATAAAGTGAGGAAGTGATGAGGAAACATTGGAACCACAAGAACAATGCAGCTGCTCCCAAAGTGAGTCCTTATGGAATGACCACAGCTGGTTGAACTCAGCCAAATGGGACAATATAGAGTGAAGAGTTAAAAGATGACAATATGGAACTTACCTGCTGGAATGTTTTTTGGGGAAAACAATGAGATAAAGACATGGAGCACTCTTCAGGCAATAGCTGGAGAGTCTGACTCTTTCTGGGCCACCTAGAGATTTTGGAAAGCTGACATGCTACTGATAGTCCAGGTCCTTTAAGATATACAAATAGTGGATTTTTTTTTTCCTATTGTGATGCAGAAAACAGAGCTCTGACTTCCCACAGTTCCCTCTCCTCCATTTTATCCTTCACTTCCTTCACCCTGATATCTCATTTTGCTTCCACCACCCACCCACCACTTCTCACAACAGCAGCCGAGGCCAGGGCTCCTTTATATTGTGTGAGTTCCAAATCTCTCACAGGGTGAGGCTTTCATGGACTGCAATTCAGTCCGTTTCAGCTGAGCATTACAGGGCCCTCACCAGAAGAGAAGGGACACCCTGAGTCAAGCCCAGATTTCTGCTGAAAAGAATCCCATAAGCTCACTCAGCAAAACAAGGTCTTTACATTAGGTTTAGCCTCAATTGCATGCCAGAGGATAGGATTTGCTGGGATATTCACAGTCCCAGGTCTGAGTCTTTCCTGACCTTGCATTTAATTTTCACTGCTCTCACTATGTTTTTTTAGTGCTTTGGCAAGATGAGATCACTCTGGAGATCCATCTTGCCCTGACTGACATGAAACAACACACATGGGGCAGATGCGTAGGTCACATCAGTCAGCAATTGGTATAGTTCCATCAGTTTAAGGTTTGGCCTAGACCATTTTGGCTAATATCTTTTACTATATCCATATCCTGGATATAACTACCGCTCACTGAACAATTTTAGAACATCTATAAACCTGGGGAGTATGGCAAGTGCACTGGTGGTTTAATTACAGACGCATCCAGTGCCAGGTTGTGGGTCTAGCCATGCTGGTATAAAGCCAGAATAGTTATGCTGATGTCATTGGGGGAGTTACTTTGGCACTACATTATCACCACACAGATCAAACCTTCGCTCACAAGTGGCTCCAAACTGCTTTAAAATTTTTATGGATTCTCTTTTATCTTGCCTGTTTTCTTTATATCATGTTTGTTTGGTTTGGCTTAAGATAATTCAGAATTTGTGCACAACTCCTCCTTTTTTGGTCTTAAGTCAGTTGTAGAGGGGTTTCTTTTGTTCTGAAATTAAAAGAAAATAGCAAACAAGCTGCCATTCTTCCTGTTGTATGAGGTAGCAGGGAAGACCTCCTGTGCTTTCAATTTCTGAAAGGTTTTTAAAATTTTATCTTCTTTAGGATGAAAGGTCATTATCATTTTGCCTGTTTTCATCCCAGAAAGAAACCTGGGGCTGTGCAAACTACTCTTTGCAGACAGGTTGAATTCTGGAGGTCTGTGAGACAGGGCCCTTGCAACTGCTGTCCTGTCAGAAGCAATTCTGGCCAGAGGCATCGCAGCTTTGTATTCAGCATAATTAAATCAACCATTTGGAATTGTTTGTAAGTAAGGAAAAAAACAATAGGCATTGAAGCTTTATTATTGAAAGCAGCTGCAGTAGAGGAAGTTCTGTAGCCAAGGGCTGTTTAGTAAATCCTGCTCGGGATATTTTAGTTTAAATTCTCATGATCCTTTCTGTGAGGCAGGGAGCTATTTTGCACTGTCTCCTACTTTTTCGGTCCTTATTCTTCCCTCAAGTATTAAATCTAGGAAAAAAATTCAGCATTATCAGAGGCCTCTGCAATCCCACAGCTATCTCTGAGAGCAGAACAGGTTGTATATATTGCCCCTGTAAATTTTATGAACTAAGCATTGTAAAAACAGCAAGAGGAGGTTGCAGCTGGAATTCATTGTGGAAACCATCGCCAGCCTCAGTGGGGTTGGATGTACATATTTCAGTGGGCTGCAGTTGTTCAGGATGAAATCCTTCCTGCTTAGCTGGGGTACTGGTACACCAATCAGACTTCCACATTACTGCTTTGAGGTTGCTGAGAGCAAGGGGGAAGGGGGAGTGCATCAGGCAACTCAATAGAACTGCAGAGTTCAGCGTTAGTGGAGAAAATAGGATTCTCCTATTTAAATTCAGTGCCTTTTTCTTTCCACTGACCGTACACAGCATGTGGATTCCTTCCATGCTAATACTGCACTGCTTGATACACTTCTGTAATGGACACCTCCATTCTGCTTAATCCAGTATTTGCCTGTCTGAGTGGAAAGAAAGTGTAACCAGAAGGAAATCTGAATCTCCACCTCCCTGGGATCCACACTGCAGACTCTCCTCCTGAGCAGACCTCAGGACAATACGAAATGTTAGTTCCCAGCTTCAGCAGAAAGAGGTGAGCCCCTAGGCCAACACTGCTCTTTAGCCCCTTCATCATGGGCCTCCTCTTTATAGCAGTAGGACTTAGAGGAAGCCAGTCAGAGCACAGAGGTGAGCTAACAGCCACTCAGCGTGGGGGTACCTGAGGGTTATGTCTGTCATGCCGAAGGGAAGAGGTCATGGGAGTAGTTCCTGACCCACAGGTCGAGTGGCAGTCTGGCTTGTGTCCGTGCTACTTTGGGCTAAGCTTCTCTTGGAGCAGGTTGGCCACATGCACACTGCACAGCCCATGGCTTTAGCACTTTCCTGATTCCTGAGTGATGTTTCTGTGACCACACGCTGTGATGATGTTTCCGTGTGCTCTTCCAGTTTAGAGGGGGATTTTATTGATGTGTATATACAAGATGTGAGAGTCAGACACTTCTTGAAAAATCTACTTGACCACAATAAACATCTTTTTACTGTAAAAGTGATGAATACTAGAAAAATTGTCCAGACAAATTGTGGAGTCTCCATCTTTAGAGACATTCAAAACCTGCCTGACCACAGTCCTGGGCTGATGCACAGCTCTCCCCTCACTGCATCCACTCACACAAATGTATCTTCTTCAGGATTTTTGTAGAATCCAAATTTTACCACGACTTTTTTTTTTTTTTTTTTTTAACAGGGGCCCTAATATGTTGGACAACTGCCTTGTCATCCCTGCCCTTACATGGATTAGATTACTCATCTTTTCCTAAACTTTATCTGTGGATGTTGTTGCTGTATTTATGCATGCAATTTTCTTTTCTCTCACTGTCTCACCGGTTGCCTTCTAGCCATCCTGTCATTTTGGGGTTTGGCTGCCTTTTCAGAGGTGTGTTTTTGGCATGCACTGTACAAGCACATGCAGTAGTGCAGAAGATGCAGGGGTAGGGAGAGATACTTCAAGAAATTCAGAATGGCTTCTCTAAGCTGGGAAGATGTACCATTTCTAAATGGATATGATGTGTTAATGATGATCCAAACTAATGCAAAATCAGGTTATTGGCTTTTGTTTCAGGACCTGATGATGCCTCCATACCTGCTTTGATGCTTCTTTTATTTTTTTTTTTCGGGCTCTGCAATTAAAGTAAATTAGAAATACAGGTGGGGAAAGGAAAAACTTGTTAAATAATTGTAAATCAAAAGTTAAGAAATTAACTATTACAGTGACAAAACTGCAGCTGTCAGTAACAAAATTAAGTACACCATTCCATTTGGCTAAAATTGTGCAAATTCATCCAGTTTATTATAAGATGCCTTGTTTACAACACTAAAGTTTTAATGAAGATAAACTTGTTTCTATTTCATCTCCTCTGCTCTTTTGTCCTCAGAAGGAAATATGATACAAGGAGCTCCCCTTTTCCCTCGTGGCAAATATCCCACAGGCTAAGCAGGGGAGTTGCAAGACAAGAGCTTCCCCCCAGCTCAATTGGCAGGACTCAACATAATCTTTTAAGCACGAACTAGATTGGTTTTCTCTCCACTTACGTAAATCCATAATGCTTAAATCCACAGTCCTTCACTGTTGAATTACTGCCAGTGGTTTCCAATACAAGCTCTTTATTAAGTAAACAGGGATCAGATGACATGTGTTTGAGTGCAGATGACCAGTGCTACTATAGATTGCTTCTATCTGAAAAGCACAGATTTGTAAGGGGATGCCGGATGCCTGTAAGAAAGGATTACCAGGCACAGATGGCAGCGCTCATTTATATAGCTGGAGAGCAAGGATGTAGTAGTATTAAGTGAAGGCTGTGATTCTGTACTTGAAGGAAGTGAAACCTGTCACAGGGAGATGTGGAAAAGTCACAGGCAACTGGCAGTATTTTCCTGCCTAGTTCATTGTAAACTATGTTAGTGGAAATATTTTAGCCATTCTCATGTGATTTAGCCTTTTATTCCCATTTTTGCGCTGTCTCAAGACCAAGATGAGGAGGAGAAGGAGAAATTAAAGGGTATAATGCTGTGTAACAAGGGAATCTCACAAAACTACCTGCACTTCCCACACTCCACCATAACCCTGTGCACCAAGGTCTGCATGAAGGGCAATATGTCTCACAGGGATATCTAAAGCTGGACAGGCTGCCAGTCCCACCGTTCCACAGCATCTCCCTAGTCCAAAGCAAGAGGTAAAGTATGGAGATGTGATACCTCAGTAATGTCTCACAAAATTTTCCCATGGGATATGTGTCTGTGTTGGATTCTGTATTAGACAGACTCAAAATCATTTGGGTTGGAAAAGACTTCCAAGATCATCAAGTCCAACCATTAACATAAAGCTGCCAAGGACTATAAATACCATTAAAACTTAAGCAAGTCTATTGATACTCTCACCAAATCCTCTATAAAATCCTTAATTATTTGAGATTCTTACTGTAACTGTCAGGGTCTGTCAGGATGGGAAAAAACAGGGTAAGAACTTTCCATGTCTGTTAACCCAAACTGGAAAGTGTTGGAATTTGGGTAGTACAAAAACACGTATTTTCAAGCACATAATTAGCCACTTTGAACAGACTACCAGACATTCAGATTTACAACATATAAGCGATTTATTCTGACTTGTTTATATCAAGAATACATGACTGATGCTCTGCTACAGAAAAATACCTGGTGTCTGGTTAATTCCAGTGTGTTTCAGCTGCATATTTGTGTTGTTTCATCTCTTTTCTTTGAATGCTACTGTGTTTGCACTCAGGAAGCCTGGTAGTGACTTGCACTCAAGAAATTATCTAAGTTTTTGCAAAAAGAAGTATTGAAACAACACTTTTCTCTGAAAATGCCATTGGTAATCAATTTTTCTCTAGCAATTCTCATTGCGACGACCAACTCACTGAGCTGTGGTCAATGTGTGATTTCTTGACTATCTGGTTTTTGCCTTTAGTTTTTTCTTTGTTTCTTTGTTTCTTTGTTATTATACAGAAAGTTATATATTGAAAATTATTTCACATGATGTCTCTGTTCCCAGCAGTCCCTGAACTGTGAAATGGTGTCATGTATTGTTTTGTTCTGCTGACTACTTGCATCTACATCTATAAAATGATTCAGATCTTCAGTGGCCAGAGGCTTATCTTATTATTTTCTTCCCCTCAAATAACTCTTTAAATAAAACATTGAAAATTAAAATGCAGTTCATTGGCTATGGTTTTTTTTATAAACTGTTATTTTTCTGAACATAATTCACTTCTTAAGGTTGGAATTCTGAGTGTAAATATTAGCTTTATTAATGGAAATTGAATGCATAAAACCTTAAGCAGAGTGCTGGAAATCTTTCCTCCTCTTTGTTCCCAGATACAGTCTTTTCTTAGTACCTCAGGCTTGATAGGGAAGATTCAGCCATAATGCAACTTACAGAAATATGTATTTTTTTTCAAGGTCTCTGGAGCTTGAAGAAGAATCAAGCACTAAATTTACAAGAACTTCAGGTTAATACTTTCAATTTTATGCTTTCCATTTGTATAATCATGTCAGTTTTGTAATGGCATAAAGTAGCACTAAGACATTCAATCCAGTTTAATCCAATTACTGTTTTGCTCTCTCAGGCATGCCTTATTCTTAGATAGGAGAAAACCATCAAGTGTGATGATTTTATGGATTCACATATACAGTTGGCACCATAAGTAAGCTATATCATTATATTTGCCTTTGTTTTCACATGTATCTGGTTTTAGACACTGCAGAGTTTGCAGAGTCAATCTTCTCTGGGTGAATTTTTTTTCTGCCTCCTTTAGGGTAATGCTGCCTAAGCATCAGCATTCTAAGGGATGCACAGATGCATCTCCAAAGGAAGTTTTGTTGGTTAAGCATCCCTTCCAGTTCTATGTCAGGAAGAGGGAGCTGTGATGGTGATGCACACTTGGTTTAACACCCATAGCTGTTGCCAACATGTGTTTATAAAAATTCTTCTCAGATGTCCGATGAATTGGACAAGACGTGAATTTTGTGTCACAAATGCAGCTGAGGAGAGTAAGCTGTAACTGGCACAGCAGCCAAGCTTCTAGAAGTGACACTCCCACTCCACCAGTAGGTTTTCAAATACTGTGGAGTCAATTTTCTTTCCACATTAGGACTAAGAAAATGTGCCTGTTTTTGTTATTTTTCAGGCTCTGGATTTTTCTTCTTTGCTCCTTTACTCTGAAGTGGATGTTGTTCCTTTCATGCACTGTGTTTACTTAGAGATTTGCAAGGGGTTCCTAAGAAAAGATGTGTTGTAGTGCTACACCTCCAAAGGGCTGGGATCAGCAAATTGTACCACAGTGGTTTAGGCTATTGAGCAGGAAGACATCTGTCTATCCATAAAGTCATCAAGAACATAGAAGGGAATCTTATGACTGGTAATGCCTGAGGTCAGGCAGTGCAGATAGCATGGAAACAAAGCAGAAGTCCAAGAACCTAGCACTGACACTTAGAGAATCATATAATCTTTTAGACTGGAAAAGACCTCAAAGGTCATTGAGTCTAACCACTAACCCAGCACTGCCAAGTCCACCACCAAACCATGTCCCTGAGTGCCACACCTACACATATTTTAAATACCTCCAGGTATGGTGACTCACTCAGATTGCATGAGTTTTAACAGTGTGAGTTAATATTTAGTTTAATACTCAGGTATCCAGTGTCCCAGATTCACTAAACAGGTTTTGCCTTCATTACAGAAGTGTTGGTAAAATTAGTTTCTATGTTGCGACTGAAGTTCACATTTTGAAAGTCTCAAGGGCATCAGTGTGTAGCTCAGGTCTTCAAAATTCAGCACTTTCTCTAGTCTGAAGGACCAAAAAGTTTTCCCATAGCTTCCAACCCTGCTTCCAGGTTGCATTTCAGAACCCAGGACTACGGATCAGGCTTCACAATCCAGCCTTCCATGAAAATACCCATATAGCACCACCATCTTTTCTCTGGAGTTAACTTTGTCCTCATTTTCCTTTCAAAATACATTGGGCCTTTTCAGGGCAGTTTCTCTCCTTGCCCACTCCTGCAGTATTGGAAGCTGTATTGGGTACTGGCAATGAGTGAGGCCACCCTTCAGGGTAAACTACCTGAACTAAGTGAGCATGTTGCCGTGTATGTCGCCATTGAGCAAGAAATGACACAAACTCACCAGAAGGCTGGTTGCACAACAGCAGCTTTAATAGAAAAAACTCTCCTCTTTTATAGACAGCTTTGACACATTCTACTTGATTGGCTAATTAACAAAAACATCTTTCTCACAAACAGTCCTTGAGAAGAACAGAAAAACAGAGTAGGAAAACACCACCTGCAGGTTGTTTACACTAACAAGTTACCATTGTTTCTCTACAACTCCCTAACAAGTCTCACAAATCCACTATGAGAAAGTGAATCTCGTTTTCTTGCTCTCTGACCAGGCTATCACATCCACACATATCAGGTCTTCCAAAAGTTGTAGCTTTTTCTGAGTGAGCCCTGGTTCAGTCTCACAGATCCCATCCTTCCCTTCTAGCACTTCTTTCCTGCTTGTCTTCTGCATGTAGCCACCTCCCCGACTGCACTTGCAGAGTGTGGTGGATTTGGAAAGGCATGTACCAAATGGTGGCTTTAGGAATATGAAAAAGATGCAGATCTGCTGCTTCTCAGCCATTTAGACGGGTGAGGATAAGGCCAGTATGGTGTGCTGCAGAAACTGGGAGGCTGTGGGAAGGTTTCACCATGTTGTACTAATAGGGCATTATGAGGAATCCATAAATAGCTGATTAACTGTCAAATTGTGGTGCTGTGCCTATGCATGGTGGTATCTAGGGAAAATGCACAAAGCCAATTAATTGAAATACTAACCTGAAGTTTATCTACCTACCTTAGCTATTTTATCCCCTTTTCTTTTTCTCAGTTTTGGTCTTCCCTTTTTAATTTACATCTTTGTCCTTCATTTTCCATCTTTATTATTTATAAAATTCCTTTTTCTTCCCATCTTTCATCTTTTCTTTTCTTCATCTCATCTTTTCTTCCCATCACTTTCATTTCTCTTTTTCTTGTAGCAATTCTGTGCCCCATATTGCATTTCCCTTTCTGTTAATAAGCTCTTCCCCAGATTCTGATACCTCATGGAAACTGTCCTTCAAGGGTTTTAAGGCTAATTTTTCTTCTCTTGTTCTCCTCTTATCTGCTTGGCAGGGGTAGAGGCTGATAGTCTGACTGTCAGAGTATTCCTGTGGTGGCTGCAGCTGGTGGTGGAAGAACAAACTTGGTGAAGGTCTCTGAAGGGACCCTAACAAGGTCCAGATGAACATTTTCTGTGTTTCACACAAAGATTTGGTGCTTCACAGACAAGCTATTTCAGTGCAGTTGTAATGTGATGTCTGAGTATAAGATTGGAACACTGATGGTGCAGGGGGTGTAGAAAGGGAGAAGGATTAAGCAGGTTTTCCAAATATATCATTAGAAAAATACTCATTTAACTGAGGGGAGTAAAACATCATCATCTCTTTCATAGGTATTGGAAATAGTGTGGTCCTGGAGTTGCTGTTTTGGATTTTCTGCTATGATAGGGCAGCTGTTATGTCATTTGCTGGCACTAATTGCTGTAAGACAAGCTAATTATGTCTCTGAAGAAGCCCAGCTCAGCTTGGCAGCTCCAGTTTTGTCTCTCTGGCTGGCATCAGGGAGGGCTCAGTGGTGCTGGGACACAACTGTGAGTCAGCCCCATTTCCCGTGCTCCTGACAGCTTTTCCATGGCATATCCCATGTGCATGGGGCTCTGGAGGGGCCAGAGGGGCCTTGGCAGAGGTGGCAGGAGTTTGGCAAGAACCACTGTGCTGCTCTAGGCAGTCTGGTCCTGTGGCTGCTCCCACAGCTGCAAGTGCTCAGGGGCAGAGGGGAAGAATAGGCTTTTCTTTTAAATCAGGAATTACTCATTCCATCTGGGAGCTTTCTGATGACACATCCTTCTAGAAGAGACTGTCCCTGTCAAAAGCAAGCTTATTACCAATTCAGTTTATTCTCTCCTATTAGGTTGAACCACAAAGCTGCTGAGTTAAATTGACATCACTGGGTCTTACCCAAAGAATGACATTATTTAGAATTAGAAAGCCTATTCTTCCCCCTGTTGTGGTTTAATCCCAGGCAGTAACTAAGTACCACACAGTCTCTCACTTCTCTCCACCAGCAGGATGGGGGGAAGAGAACTGGAAGGGTAAAAATGAGTAAGCTCAGAGGTTGATAAAGGAATAGTTTAATGATTGAGATTTTTATATTAATAGTAATAATAATTTAATAATATTAATAGTAATAGTAGTAGTAGTAGTAGTAGAGGAGGGAGTAAAACCCAAGAAACACAAGTAATGTGTCATTTGATGTCTGATACCAGCCCATCCCCAAGCAGCAACCAGCTCCCTACAGTTTACACACTGGACATGACATTCCACAGTATGGAATATCCCTTTGGGCAGTTCAGGTCAGCTGCCCTGGCCATGCTCCCTCACAGCTTCTTGTGTACCTGCTCTCCAGCAGAGCATGGGAAACTGAAAAGTCTTTAAGGTAGAGTGAGCACTACTCAGGAACAAGTAAAACATCACTGTATTATCAACATTACTGTCATACTAAATCCAAAACACATCAAGATACCAGCTACTAGAAAGAAAATTAACTCTACCACCCAAAAACATAACGCTCTCAAATATTTTTTTTCAAATTCGAAAATAAATCTAAAACATTAAGAACACAGCAGAAGCTACCATGTCACAGCCAGAGGATGAGCTGCTGTTCTGGATGTGGGAGCCAGAGTTCCCTCCACCAGCAGCCTGTGGTTCCCTCTGGGGAGCAATGCTGTGAGGGGTAAGAGCTCTCAGAAGCATCAGGCACAGCCTGCACAAGGCTCTCATCCCACATGAACAGTCAGAGCCTTCACAGTGCTCAGGAGCTTAATAATCTTTTATGAACTCAGAAGTTTTCAATTGCTTTTAAACTCTAATTTAATTTCACTTTCAATCAAGTTGTGTCAAATTTAGCTGAAGATTAGGTGACAGGCATTAAGACTGAACTGCTGCTCTGCACCTCTTTGCTTTCCAGTCAGCCCTGGATGAACAGATTAGATATTTTTTTTTTAATTCACATAAAGGTAGGGGTGAGTGTGCTCAAAAAAAATCTGCATTCCCCAAAGCCTTTGTTATGCAAGTAAGCAAACAACAGCAATGTAAAATGCCATTGTGTGACATTTGCGGCAGCAAATATCTGATTTTGTGTTGGGCAGAAAACGTCCTTTGTCCTGAAGCATAGCTTGATTTCCAGATTATTTTATGGCTTTCCCTGTGACTAGAGAAAGAATGTTGGGGATGATAGAGAAACTGGAAATATTTGAGGTTCAGACTGGCATGCATAAATCATGTGTTTTAACCTGAGTCAATCCCCGAGATATTATTTCCCCCAGGCGAGATTGGTGGACATCCCTGTTTGCTTTTCTATCTTGGTTTTGGGTTTTTTTCCTTCCTTCTGTGATGTGGGTCATAACCAGCTTCCTAAGATTGTCAGAACATTTTTTACTTACTAATCTCAGTGTCTGTGCCCTCAAACATCTCTCTCCTCTCTTCCTCTGGTGCATTATATTTTATACAGCTTTCAGCCTGTTGTACTAAAAGTATTGAGTGGAGAACTGATGAGCATTTTGTGGTTTATAGTTTGGTAAGTGTGGGAGATGGAAATCCACTGAAGCTCTCCAGGCAGATATGTCCATAGCAGGACTGCTGGTGGCTGCTGGGAACCAACCTGATGGCTCTTTCCCTCCAGCCTCTCCCAGGAGGGTTATCTTCTTAAGAGAACCTTGTGGTAAATTTATTTTAATAGAGCCTTTCAGAATTGGACTGTTAAATTTCAGACAGTCCAGAGCATTTGCCCCACTCTTGGAGCTACTCTTTTAAAATAAAAGATACACTATTTTTTGTAATTCTAGGTGGGAATCACAGCTGCTGCAACATCTGTTTCTCTCCTTTCACAGAGGAGACACTGCATTACACACAGCTCATGATGGGCTTCTTGCATTTAAACATTTTTGTGCCTTAATTTGAAAGGGTGTCTTGCTGTGTGGTTTCTCTTGCTAGGTGCTTTGATATGCACCTTCTTTCTTTTCCTGCTAGTTAAGTATCAAGGTAATAGCAAATCTCAGGCTGTCCCTCAGCCTAAGCGAGCTATCCTGAGTTTGTGCTAGAGTTAAACAGCTCTGTGCTCTTCACTCCTGTGATCTTACATCAATTCACTGGTTATTATTTCCCCTTGTCAAATGAAGCAATAGCAAAGCTTTGAAATGATGCTGCGGCTGTTCCAAAGAGCAATTTCCCTTTCCTCCTCTAGCCTCCTTCTGCCTTTCCCAGTATATTTGATAGTACATCAGCTTCCTCTTGAAACGATCCCCAGTAGAGCACTTCAGCCATTTCAACCAGGGTCTTTCTGAAGGCATTTTTAAAAAACTGGCTTCTACAGCAGAGCTGGGTTATAATGAAGAACAATAAAAAAAAGTCCTTCTGCCTCGGAGAGCCAGTTTTGTACTCGCTGATGCATGTCGTGAACTCTGTGCCTGGAATATCCCCACTGGAGTCACTCGCCGGTATTGTTTGCACACACAGAGTTAAGCACCTGTGTAAGTGCTTGCAAGGTGATGGCTTTAAACCTCACTAGAAGCTAAAAATATATGCATTGCTCTGCGGGAGAGACTAAACCAGGGCAACTCATCTACACTGTCTTCTTTTTTTTATTATCTGTGTTTCTAGAGTGGCTGTTATTTAGGAACACATATAATGAAGAGAACAGTGATGAACTTCCAAAGAATTTCTTTATCCCACTCCAACACTTGTCATCACCTTGATCTAGGCAATTTCCCAGTGATGCTGACTGAATATCTGATATGACAGAAGACACCAAGGGCTACAAGATTTAATCCTAGCACAGCTTTTCAGATAAATAAATGACATAACCAAACCTCCTCTAGAGTTAGTTTCTTGCTGTTGCTGCAAGATTGAACTTGGGCTCAGTTTGCTCCAGTGTTTCTCTGTGATGTAATTGCCTAGGAAAATGCAGAACAGTTGTCTTTTGAGTTGATGTGATTTAAAATGTGCATGCATTTAAAAACAAGGACCAGATAAGGTCTGTATCAGGAGTCAGATTAATGGCCAGGCTACAGTGCAGAGATCTTGGGTGAGGTTCTGCCATCAATATTTTTGCCCCAGAGAATTTATTCTGCATAGAGTTGTTAGAATCATGTTATTGGAGTGGGGGCAGACTGTCTTGGTGGCCCAAATTTTTGATAATTTAATGAAATCCTGTCATGGCCAGAATACGTACAATGAAGATCACAATTTTTACAACTTGTCTGTACAAAACTTCACATTGAACTGAAAATGGCTTAGGATGCAATCAGCTATGCTCAATATCAGAGGGTTTTCCTGGGGGCACTGCTAATACCTGTGCACCATGATTGTGCAGTAGGAAGTCTGTAGATACAGATATTCCTAGGTGCTGAATGAAGCAGAGGACAAATTACATGTCTTGGAGCTTTTGTTTCTGACTCTGAGATTCTTTTGGTATTTATCATCATTTTCAGCTGCCATTTTAAAATATAGGTCTATCAACAATGGACTTGTTATAAAATATCTTTTTCAAGGGTGGACTTAACTTTGGAAGCCTTCATGAAGCAAAAGCTAAGCGTTTCTAAGTACAATATAAGCAAGTTAATAAGCACTGTGTTAAAGGTCATAAAATTCCTTTTAGATTTATATGAGAAAACAACACATTGTATAAAAATGTAGAACAGATGGCCTTTCTTCCTTTAAAAGCATCAGCAATTTCTCTTTAATGGCAACATAATATTTGGAAATACTATCTCCTAAATAAACAATGTTATACTGCTTAAGTTAAGAAAATGTAGAGTGGATATTTTTCTCCCTTCCCTTTCTCTAGGACACTTTTTGGGTGTCACTCAAACTTTGCCATACACTTTTCTCAGTTTATCACAGTCTCAACGTTAGGAAGCATATTTGTACCACATCTTGGCAGATTTCACAATGTTTACAATATGGACAAATAAAACACACAGAGAGAACCATCACATTGAATTTTTACCAATGTCACAGGCTTTCAACTTCTTGATTGCTGTAATTTAAGCTCAGGCTGTTGCCAAACTGTTGTGGCGTCCATGGACAAGGACAATTTTCAGATGAGACACAAATGCCAAGAGTGGTGCCACAGCACTGGACAGGGATTCATCTGCAGGATTCTCCTCTGCCCTCCAGCCCTGGGAAGCAGCTTCTGGTGTCGGATTAGAGGGAATCCTTTTAGTAGCTCTTGTTCAGTTTACATGAGAGCCTATCCCTTCAAAAGTCAAACACAGAAAAAGTCCTGAAGTTCTTTTTCCAGACAGAGCTCCCAGGTCGTCCTCTTTCTATCCTTTCTCCTTGGAAAATAGGGTCTAATATTAGCCAAGTGTTGGCACTGTTTCACAGCACCTCTTCTCAGCTGGTGCTGAAGCAAGACATGGGAAGGACTGAGAGAGCTCCAGCTTTTCTCTGGATATCCTTCCTTCATTCTTCGGAGATGGCATCAGCAGTTAATATTAGACAGGCAGTTCAGAGCAGACTACTATTTGCATCTTGGCAGTGGTTCCCCTCCCATTCAAATGGAATAACAGATTGATGGGGCTCCAGAACAGGTGCTATGGCTATAACCTAAATATAGGTTTTAAATATTTGAAAGACTCCTAAATAACTATTTCTCTTTTTTAAAAAAATATTTAGAAATAAAATCTGGACTCTGATCAAGGTTAATATTGATGCAAGCATAGCCATAAAGAGGATGTGAAAGAAAATCTGCTCAAGGTACAGAGTATTATATTAGCCTGATGTATTTACCTCCCGGCTTAAAGATGAACCATAAATTTTATCATGCAAGCGAGAGGGCAAGCTTTTTAAATTAATAACCTATTTTAAAATGCACTTTGTGTTAAGATCCAGATACTTCTGCAAAGAAATTATAAAAAATTTAGATAAGATCCACTGATATTAAAGTTGCTCTTATCTAAAGATGTCTGCCTTTATTTCAGCACAAGTATTTCAAGTTGGGAAGATGTCAATTTCCATGTGGCAGGCTCCACTATGAAAAGGAAAATACATGGAGATATCAGATAAAGAAACTCCCCTGTTGTCATGGTGACAGCAATTAGCAGCAGTTAGAACAGTAGACAATGGATTTAATGGTTTGGTCTAATAGTGACTTAATTACTTAGCAGCCTAGTTCGTCTATCAGCATTTCAATACACAGGAATAATTCAGTGCTGTGCTCCCACTACATGATGCCTTCACTTAGCATTTTGAGTCTATTACAAGCAGAATTGCAGTAGCATCATTACCATAAATATTTTTGATTTCATCCGTGCTGGGCAGGCCAAGGTAAATGGCCTTCTGTAGAGATCTCACTTGAGCACCTCCCGTCACACAGCAGAGAGCCTGCTAGGCAGGAGAGAGCAGTCTGTGCTCATTGTACTGTGAGGTAAAAAATAACCTGGATTCTACTGCAATTGTATCTCCTTTAAAATGGGGGAAGAATTTCAAGCCAGGCCAGTCAAGGGTATACATCATGACATATGTCAGGAATACATTTTCTTTTGTACAGACACTGAATGCCCTTCTTTTCTCCTCCTCATTATTCCTTCAGGCTGGAGGAATGGCAAATAATTTCACATCAGCTCTCAAGTTGATAAACTGGGTTGCAACTGCTGTTTCCCATCAGTGGAATTGGCTCAAATTGGAGCAGCACTCTGCCACAGCTCACGTCTGCCTTGTGGGAGTGAGAGCTTCAGCACTGTCTCGTCCATCGCTGGTAAGTTCTGTGTGCTGCCAGTGGCTACAGGACAGACATAAAGAGTCTCAACCACTTAGGCTGGCATTGCTGTCTCGTCTAGGTTTGGGATTTTTTCATTGAGCAACAGAATATTCTGGGTTGTATAGACCAGGCAAACCTGTATTAGCACAAGAAATGTTTACTATTGTAAACGCAGTGAAAAACTACAAAATGGGTAAGTCACACACGTGAGGTTTTTTCCAGCCCTAGCACAACTAAACCCCAATGTGAAAAACAGAAGCAAGACTTGTTTGTGCCTTATCAAATGGCAGAAATTTGAAATGTTGTCTCTGTCACGAAAAATAAATAAAAAAGAAGCTTGCTTAGGAACAATGTACGTATTCAAAGCTCAATATTATATCCTTCTGAAGCTTCCCAAACACTGGATTTACTCCTATGTTCCACGGATTGTCAGCCAGCACAATCATTTTTGTGTTTATGAAGAAGCATGACCATGACATTGATAGAGCTGGAAAGTAAGCTAGCAAATAGAAAGGTTGTTTTTGGCCAAGTCAGTTACCTGTTCCTCCTCTGCAGAGAGATCTGTTTCAACAAAACAGGGAGTAATGTAGAGAAAGAATTAGGACCTGATGGAAAATCAAGCAGAAGTGCTCACTTCAGCACTGCCACATCAAAACATTCATTAAGTAACCTCAGATTTCATTTCTTGTCAGATTTTTCCCTTTTGATTAGTTGCCCTTTTCATCCTCATTTAACAGTGGAGCAGCTACCTGCCTTTGGCCACATTTAAAGCAAACACTGAATGGTAGTGTTAACCTCTGTTTTTCCTTTTACATTTTGGGAGATCTTTTGATTTGGGAATTACTTTTTGTTTTTTGGAATTACTCAATCACCTTTTAAATTTTGGTATTAAGCCTGTATTGATTAGAAGCTAGACAGTACTGTAAACAAAACAAATTGCAGTGCTCAGCAAACTTGATTTTCCTTTTCTCAGCCAAAGGAATGTGAAGGTCTCCGAGCCTTGTTAAATCAAAGCGAAATGTTAATGTCTCGCATCTCTTGAAGTTAGTGAATGTCTTGGCACATCCTCTTCTCCATGTCTCAGGTGGTCTTCCTTTAAGCCCTGAAGGACTTTACTTTTCAAGTATCCAAATCCATCTTGAAATCTGACTTTGTGTCATTGTCACTGCTATGTCATTGTACGGGGCTGGGAACCAGGCTCAGTTACACCACCTGAAAACTCTTCAGTCATGATTTACTAAACATGACCAATGGCTAATAGTCCCTATTACTGGTTTTTCACTTCCTTTGCCCAGAGGGATCATCCTGTTCTCAAATGTGATGGGCATTTTCTGGAAATCCAGGGTAAGTAAGTGAAGGACAAGCCAGATTTTTTGATAAGGGTATGCAGAAATGTTCAGAAGGTGTAAAGTCTGTGCCCCAGGAGTACTTGTGAACAGTCTAAAGGAAAACAGAAGATATGGCCTCACTTGATGATTTTAACTTATACTTTTCACCTATTGTATATATAATGAAGTATTTTTTGCCAGCTCCATGGAGTAACCTCACAAGAAACAGATATAGACATATATATCAGAAAAAGTTTAAAATGTACAACCTTCAAATGCTTAACTTCTTTTCAGGAGACAGTTTGCACTTTGAGTATATGCAATTCATTCCACAATGTTCTCACTGCTTTAAGAGAGAAATCTCACTCACTTTCCCAGAGTATTCATTTTATTTGAGATTTAATATCACCAAATAACAGAAATCATCCCCTTTACCATATACTGATAGATTTTTTTATTGTTAAAATAATGAAGCCATTGCTGAATTATTGAAATTGGTAGGATTTTTGCTACTTGCAGTAATGGAAAGAGGACTGGGACTCTTGTTTTCCCTTTGGCCAAGGAATTGTTCCAAATCATAATACAGGACTGACTCCTTTTATTATGGCTCTACCTCTGTAAATGTGTTTTTTTTCCTTTATATGGAAAATCATGTTCTGAGGTAATACACTGAGCTCTTGTACTCTGATATGGGCAAAGGATAAGAAGATATATCTGTTAATATAGATATGAATTTTCTTTCCTGCAAATGCAAAGGTGAAGACATCATATTTGTCTCTCGAATTAAGTGTCAGATACTCAAGTCAGTAAAGTTGTTTTGTATTACTGAAATATCTGATCAGACTCTTAGCCCAGTGGTAAAAAGGGTTCCTAGAGTGAAGAACATCAAATGGCTTTCCTCAGTGCTAATACCAATATATGAAAACAAACTCTGCTTTAATCTGTGATCTTTTAGTCTCATGGTAATCTAACAGAAAAACTGAGGGGAACCTAAGGGTCATAAACATCAATAGTTCTAATTTACACTGTCTAAGAAAATAGTCTGTGTAATTGCAAATACTATAATTCTTTTAAATACACAAAGTGGAAGAGTCTCTTGGGAGAAAAAAAAGTCCAAATAAAAGCTCTGGGAGAGTTTCCTTAGTCTATAAGGTTCTGTCTTTATGGTAAAATTCAGAGAGATACTGAGCAAGAAGAAACCAAGGGTTTTAAAGATTGATAACCCTTTCCAACAAGAAGGCACTGAGGTCAGAAAATTCCCTTAAACAGTCAATTTTAAAGGCAAAACTAGAAATCTGTCCCAGTGGAAAGCAGAGAGGTCTGGTATGACAGGAACTCTTCAATGCCATAGAAGTTGAAAAGAAATCAGCAAAAACCATGACTGTTAATAATTACATGGTATGAAGAACCAAAATCAGGATGACTACAAAATAACATTAATTCCAACTAAACTGAGGTTTTAGAAGTGTATACATAGCAAGAGAAAAAGAAAGAAGAGCAAATAAGAGATGAGAAGGAAACCTGCTTTTTTTTTTTTTTTTTTTTTTGGTCTTTACAAAAAAATAGTAACAGTCAAAACAATTTAGGAGAGTTTTAATAAAAGAAAAAGAGTTTGGACTATATAAAGTGAGAGAACATCTTAAAGAATATTTATGTAAATTTGGTTACACAAATTACTAGGAAATCATGAAATTAATCTTAAACTTCTGTGAACTAGCAGATCATATTTAGGATCTCCAGCAAGCGAAGAAAAATAAATATAATATTTGTTTCCAAAAGAGAGAGGAAGGACATTGAGGGGAAGCCAGGATAACTCAGATTTATGCAAGGATAGTAGAATAAATAATTTAAATAATCTAATCTAAATAGAATAAATTATTTAAACCTGCATTGTTTAAACCTACAGAATACTAATGTAAGGGGAAACAGCCAATATGGGTTGGTCAGGAACAAGTAAATCTGTTTTCTGGTTTTTACAGAGTAATCATCCCAACAGGCAGGGTAGCAGGAGAAGACATGATACATCTTGACTCTTGTGTCAACGTTGCAAGTAAAATAAGTAAATAGAGCTAAGATTATGGGAAAAAATCATTCTCAAAATGAATCAGTGGTTCACTCTGCACACAGCACACATTTGAGAAAGGGCATGCTCTTCAGAGCCACCCTACATCTATTTCCACTCTCAATTTTAATTAATAACTTTGATGGCTGCTAGAGAGCACATTGCACAGTTTGTGAATAGTTCCTATATAGGAGGAGCTGGAATTCTTTTGGAAGATGGGATTTGACAAAGGCAAATAATGCAGGGCTCTCTGGAATCAAGATATTATACAGAAACCACCAAAAGAAACATACTGTGCTCAGCAAGGAAACATTCAACTCACAAAATGAGAAACAATGACCAGGCAAGATGGACCACAGGCCAAAAATGTGGAAGTAGTGTCACGCTGCTACAAAATCACACAAACACCTGCTTGGGATGGTGACAGAACAGTTTCACAGAGGTCAGAGAACTGAGTCCCTCCCCTGAGCTTGGTGTGTTTGAGATCTTAGGTGGAATATCCTATCTGCTTTTGGGAACCATGCCTTAGAAAGTTTGCAATCTGTATTGAGACATTTTAAATAACTGATGTTTAGAAAATCTGAATTGTTAGAAGAAGCTGAAGGAATTGGATTTGGTTAGTCAAGAAAGAGAAAAAATAAAAGACTGAAGGAAACAATAGTCTTCAAATACATAAATGGCTTTTAGAGAAAGCTGTTCTTTGTTTGACATAGGAAGAAAAAAAATATAATCATCTTACCCTGCAGCAAAGGTTATTTACCTCAGATATTAAGAGGATTTTAAGAGCAGGTTGCAGGAAATTGGGTCATATTTGGGCCAAGTGTTTAAGTCTTCCATGGAGACAGAAAATGAATAACCTCTATTTTTCTGCATCTATTGTAATGTAAAGCCCGTCTGAGCTTTTTGAGAAAAATCCATTGACTCTCCTATAACCAGTTGCTGCCTAATGTTAATACAGCTTCTCTCACAGCAGTGAACCCTCCTCCCTGGTGGAAGTCAGATGTGCAAAATATTAACAAAATCTGAATATCACAAGAGGTCTTAGAGACACAGGAGAAATACCACCCATTGTGGGATTTTCTGGTTTTGATGAGGTGACCCCAGAGTACCTCTGCTGCTTCTGAGACATCTGCCAGCCCTGATTTCAGCTTCAGCCTCACCAATGTTAGTGTTTTATTTAAAGTGAATAATGCAGTATTTTCAAGCTAGTAATCACAAATTCTTAGAGATGCAAAGACGCTCCATAGGAGCTGCCGGCTTTTCTGTCATTTCCACAGTTTTTTCCTCTGGACTCATTCAGCTGACAGTGTTGTCTCTTAAGGCAATTATCACCCACAGCAAGGATTTCTATCTCAGCCAAATCAGGAGCTCTGTGTTTCTTGCACTGATATTTTCATGTTGGTTATAACTGAATAATCAAAAATATCTTAAGTTTATTTCCAGTGTATGATACAGTTATCTCAGGATGTGTCCAGGTCACAAAACTGGACTCTGTTATTTTTGTTTTTTTTTTACTTAGGAAAGTAAACACTGTAGCAGAAGAAACTCTTCTCCTTATGAAGAGGAACACCACTCTGCTGCTCCAAGTTACTGGAGTGCAGAACTGGTGCAAACTCCAAATACACCCTTCTATTTAGTTTCATTTTCACAGTAACAGCCAGCAGCCTGTTTATCACTTTTAAATGGAATAATTTATTTTAGACCACAATCTGTGGCCTTATCACTGTCAGCATGTTGACAGTATATCTGTCTTAAATCTCACCTACATGTTCTTAACATCATTACCTGTCTGCAAGGTCTTGGCCAGCTGCTGGGTGTCAGTGAAAGAGGTGACAGCTTCTCAGCAGCTGCACGAGCTGCCCGTGTACAGCTGTTTTCCTCTCTCTCTCTCAGGGTGCAGAGCAACATGGCTGTGGCTGTGGAAGGAGGGATGTCTGAGCAGCCTCCACATCACAGTTTTGTCAGGATTGTGCTGTCACCTGAGAGCAGGGTTCCCGAGCAGGGGGGTTTCACACTGTACTGCCAAAAGCTTGTTGTCCTGCTGAATAAGACATTGTATCCAGAATGGATCCAGAACAGTGTCCAGGCACCTGACCTGGGTGCACATTTACCCCTTCTTCACTAAATAAAGATCCCTAGCACCAAGGTCTCTTTGGGGTTGGTGTCTAACAGACTATTACAGAGATTTTGCTTTCTCTCTCTTTCTAGTGCAGCCAAATCCTCAGGAAGCAGAAGACCCAGAAAGCAGAAGAGCTCAATTCACCCCCTTCCACAGCTGGAGGGGTTTCAAACCCACATTTCCACTCCTCAGGGATGGGCACCAGTCCTTCAACACTCATCTGCACTGGTGGGGAAACCACCACCACCAGCCCTTGAAACCTGCAGCCAAACAGCCCAGAGAAGGTGGACAAGCAGTTTAATCCTGCAGGCCAGCACATAGAAACACACCTGGGAGGGAAGGAGAGGCAGCAGCTGCCTGCATCATTTTCTCTCTATGCAGTGACAACTAATGTAAAGTATAGAAGCAAGATTAAATGGTGCTTGAAGGCAGACAGAGCCAACTCTGAGAGCCCAGCCAAGTGAACCCATGGTACTGCAGCTGCTGAGACCAGGCCAGCAGCTCCAGGAAGAGCCACACTGCTCTGGGAGGGGAAGAGGGAAGAAGTAATCCAGGGTAGGCACCTCGAGGATGACACAAAGCAGGGGAGAGGGATGACTTGATGAAGACTGCTTTACTTGACCTTATTTTATTACCTTCTTTTGCTGGTTTTAGTTATAGGTGTCCCTACTTTTATGCTGCTGTGACAAACATTTCAGAACCATCTTTAATAAACAGAAATAATCCAGCTGAAACAGTGTAGCTATTCAAATGCTTAAAATAAAGCATATGATTCCTGATTTAAGACTTTAATAAGTTAATTACATTTCACAATTATGTCTTTTTATAAAGGCAACAGCCTTATTTCCTCATGTTAACCATAACTGTGCAAAAAATAAAAGCATGAACAAATTTTCCATCCTAAGTAATTGAGCTCATTTTTCAAAAGGAAAAAGTTTTTCATGGAAACACTGTTTGAAGTTTATTCAATAATGCTTTTAAATAATTCCTTGGTATATTTGCATTTTTCGTCCCCTTTTTATTTTTGATATCACCATAATGGAGAGACTAAAATAACATTTAGCTTAGAACCATGTCTTTATATATATGTTCCAATTGTTCCCATTATTACAGCTGACAGAGATAAAGTGGCATCTGAAGTGTATATATAGTCTATACAAAGGAGTTTCTGAGATAAAAATTCTGTGATCCTTAAATACTTTTCAAATGTCTCCAAAGGGATTTGACTTCAATAAAGAAATTTAACAGAGAAAAGCAATTTCTGATTACATAGATCTCTGGGTTTTTTTGCCATTTAACAGGGTTTAAATTGGATCACTGACCTAAAATATTAATTTTGAAAGTGGCTTGTAAAAAATTCAGAAAAGTTGTTTATGCTTTCAGTTTAGTTCTCTGAAGACAGCTGAATGGCACAAAAATGCATCTAGCATTGTCTGCTTGTTCTAAATAATCTCTTTTAGTAGGATTAGTCACAGTATTCAATTAAGAGAAGGAGCAATTAATTATATCCTTGTGAAATGAAGAAGAGAAGAATCATTGAAATGTTCTTTCCTCCTCACCTTCTCCATTTAAAAATGTAAAATTGCATTATGCATTTTTCAGCTATGGAAAAACTTTCAGTCTTCAATTTAAACAAAAACAGTGGGAACGAGTAGTACATGACACAAAATTAATTTGGATTGATTTTTTGGTAGGGTAGAGGAATGTATTGCCAAAATGAAAAGGATGCTTGATTTAAACCAATAATCCATGAAGCAAGGCTTTGCTGCTACAGAGCTGTCAGCAGTTTTGGTCAAGTATTTGTGCTCAACCCAAGCAAAATTTTTTTTTCAATGGTTTGTTTGGATGTTTGAAATATTGAAAATGGTCCTACTCGTCCTCATCACCCTGGCATGATTTTGCTTAGTATGATAATGATGGAATGTTCATTAAAGCCCTTAAGGGGTTTTTCTACCTTTTGATACAAGGCTTGCATAACAGCTAAAAAGATCCAAATATTCCTCTGTGGAAAAAGTAGCCTGAGGATAAATTTCTGGAAGAAAAAAGAGTAGGTAGAAAGCTAGAAAGGCGAGCAGTGTAAAAATAAGGATGCATCACCAACTCTTTGATAAACTTAGAGAAAATGACCACAGATTATTGAAAGTGACTACAGGGCCAGTGAGGGCAGAAAACACAATACTGAGAAACCACAATTTTCCATATGTAGGTTGTGTAAATGGTACAACAGGGGCACAAAGACTCTTGAAAAGACTCATCTGAGAACCCCCAAAAGGGAAGAAAACCCTTATTAGTCTGAAACAGTGCTTCAGGCCCACATCAATAAGTAATTGTGCAAGAACCACAACCTCTCACTAAATTTAATGGGACTGTAATCGAACCACCTGCTAGAGAATGCTTGAAAAAATTCACTGCATAAAAGTTTGCTACCAGAAAGGAAGCAACTCTTAAGGAAAATAGGAAGGGAAAGCCAGAAGGGTAAAATGCTGAGGAGTGTGAAAGTGATGAAGGACTCAGTGCCAAATGCTCAGTATATGTGTACAGCACCTGTATAAAGGCTGCTCTTCAAAAGATACCAATTTACAATTACAAAGGAAATTACTAGGCCAGTGATAAAGCTTGCTGGTGACACAGAGTCCTTCAGGATTACCAGCTGCAAGGATTTGCAAGAAAAATTCTCACATGAAACCAATGACTGGCTGCAAAACCTCATAAAAGTATTTGTGGATAACTGCCAGGTTATGCGCATAGAAAAAAATAACTAAGGGTACAGGCAGAGGTAGAGGTACCCTCTGTTCTTGATCAGAAAAGCTATTGAAATCATCATAAGACACATTTTCATTGCCTTGAAAAGTATGAGTCAAGTGTTCAAACCTAGTCAAAACAGCATTCACATATTAAGAACAAAAATTAAAATGCAGAAGAATGGTAGAAGATAAATACTTGATGCACCCAGATCTTGAATACTTCATGAAATTCAGGTTTTCTCCATCTCTGGAAGAATATAGGTGAACCAGTAAAGGTCTTTATAATGATCAAAGGTGCAATCTGATTATGTATGAGGACAGATTAATGGGATATGGCTCTTTACCTAATTAAATAGAGTGTCATCACAAAAGTGTCTTAAAGGAAGTGTATAATTCATACTGGTCCTGAGGGAGATAGCATCCTGGAATCCACAAACTATATTAAATTAGTGAATAAGTGAATAAGGAGTAAATTTATGTGCTTTATTGCAACAGGAGAACCACAGCGAAATATTTAAAACAGAAAAAAAAATTCTATATAATTAAATTGCAGGTTAGTTTGACATGTGAATTTGTGTAATGAAAAGTACAAGTGAGTCCAAGAAAGTATCCATGGAGGGAAGAACCATCCCTGGCTCTCAGGTACAGCTCTTAGGCTGCTGACCACAGGAGGCAAGGGGACAGAGCATCAGTCTTCTTCCCTTCTTTTTTCCTGCATGTCTGGTGCTGGCTGCTGCCACAGCACCCTGCTGGAGGGACATTTGCTCTGACCCAGAATAAGTTTCCTCTATCCTGATATTATTTTCACCACCTGCAGGCTTCTCTATTTATTGCAATCTAGGACAAAGCTACTTTTGATTTAAAGTACCATTCACTATAATAAATGCACTCTCAAGCATCTGGACCCTTGTTTCATAGTGCTTGGACAGTGAAAAATCACCTTAAAATGTGCTGAACTGATGGTGAGAGATTGCAAGGGATAGCACTGAAGGACCAGAAAGACCTTATTGTAGTCTTTCAGTGATTAAAGGGGGCTTGTTAGAAAGATGGAGAGGGACTTTCTAAACTTTATTTATGTTAGATAATAGGAACAAATGTTTTATGATGAGGATGGTAAGGCACTGGGACAGGTTGTCCAGAGAAGTTCTGGATGTCTCTCCCTGGAAGTTTTCAAGGCCAGGTCAGCTGGGGCTCTGAGCAAACTGGTCTAGAGGAAGATGTCCCTGTCCATGGTGGGGGAGTTGGAAGCAGGTGACCTTCAGGTTCCTGCCAACCCAAACTATCCTGTGATTCTATGGAATATTCTCTCCAGTGCCATTGACTCATCAGTATGGAAGGAGTTGCAGGAGAAGCAGATCTGAACTGTTCCCACTGGAGGGGAGGGAAGCAGGCTCTTGTCACTGCTGGGCTGCAGTCAGGCCTTGGTGTTTGTGCCTCACTGCCAGCTCAGCTCCATCTCTGCAGCAGCACCTCTACTGCACAGTGCCACTTGTTCAGTTTAAACAATTTCAATAGACAATGACTTCGAGGTTAAGGAAAAGAAAAAAATTAGTTTGTGACCTGCTTGCTTTAAGTGAATGTGACATCATGGTGGTCTTGGAGTCTCACAGGCTTGGCTTTGATTAAAAACAATGTGCAGTAATTCACATGATAATCTGTGATTTATGGATAGTGTGATGTTGCCCCATGCAAATGGTCTGTTTCCTAGATTTAAATATTTTATTAAATGGAATACATCGCCCACAGCTTTTAAAGTTATCTGACATATTTATCTTGACAACACTAAAATTTTGTTCAGTGTGAGATTGTATTAATAAATGTAATTTACTTAATGATACTTGATTCATTTTCAATTGAAAAGGCCAAAATATTTCAGTATCAACATCTCAACTACTGCTAGAAGACCTAAGCTTTTGGAATTGATTTCTATTGATCTCAAATAAGGGAAACCTACAGGCATAGCAGTCAAATAACTGAATGTTAAAACACCCTATTTCTTCAAAGCTTGCCTTTTGATCCTCACATTGCCACTGAGACTCTGAATGCATCATTCATTGCAGTGTTTTCCTATGACAGCTGGAGTGCATGCTGTTATTCTTTTAATTGTAAAGTGTCTCTTTTTCTGAGGCAAAATGGATCTGATGGTGAATGGCTACCCTGACAGGCACTTAGAGGCTACACATACAGAGCCTCTGCTGGCATTTTCTATACTTACGTTTCTAGAAAGAATCAAGCCTTTATTTATTTTTCCTTGAAAACCACATTGTTTCTCTGTGGAAGCCATCATTTCTGCTCGATCTAGCACTGGGCATTTTCACTGAGGGAAATGTAAGGTTGGATAATTATCATTAATTCTGTTGCTTTTTTTTTTTTCTTCAGTGTCTTTAATAAGAACCCTTTCTTTTCCAGCACTATTACAGGATTTAACATTCCCTTGATGTAGCAGAACCTTTGCTGGAGTCCCTGCTGTGCACCAAGACCTAATCAACCTCAGTGTTTGCTGTGAATTGCTCCAAAGCTGCTCAGCCTGACAGCAGGAGCTAACCTGCAGCACTGTCATTCTGCAAACTCCTGCCAAAGTCTGAGACCAATTGTTCTTTCTGATGCAATTTTTTTTTTTTTTTAATGAGAGTGAAATTTGAACTGGGTTCTGGCTCAAGGGAAAGTGCATTGCTTGAGTTTCACCATCCTACTGATGAGGTGTTCTCCACATCTCGTGTGTTTGTCTGCTGGGAGGTGGGTATCACACAGGAGTGAGAATATCCAACTATTTGTTTTAACTGTATATATTTGTTACTGGGAAAAAGTAGACAAATGCTAGTTGACCAAGAGTCTTTCACCAATATGCTGATTCAACATTCAAGGTTGCTTTGCCACTGACCAAGTGGTAGCCATTCATTGAGAAAAGATCATTTTGTTGTTTATTGCCAGTCTGACAGATGCCAGTTGTTTCAAGATTTCTAAATTCTGCTGTGTTTTTAAAATACGACAGTGTGGTAGAGACTCTTTAAAGTTAAAGTTAGCAGCATGTCAGAGATGATAAAGGTACTACAACCACACCAAGCACAACAGAAGATAATTGATGCATTCCTGCAGTGCAAACCATCGGCTTCCAGTGTGTCAGAGCCAGTCCCTGTCCCTGCACTCTGTATTCATTAGCGCCTCAAGGGATACTTATTCACCTTATCTGTTCTCTTCTAGTGCTACACCATTTTTCAAGTGGGAGAGAGGCGCATGCAAGTGATAAAAGAGACGGCTCACATCTTGAGAGTAGGAGGCCAGATAATGATATATGTGTGGGCAATGGAGCAAAAATGGGGAAGATTTGAAAAGCAAGACAACTTTGTTCCTTAGAAACCTTCACCTCCTTCCTGCTCCTCAGGTGAGCCTTGCTCACATGGAGTACAAAAATCAATTCTTCATAGTGACAAAGAACTGGCTTTGAAACAGCCCTGTCATAAGCTGGAGGGGACTTCAGAGCTATGCAGGACAGCACGGAGCTCATCCTGCAGAGGGGAGAAAAAAGGACTGTGCACAGCGTCAGAGAAATCTCTGAGATGGTCTCTGTTCTCAAGATCACTTGACTCAGTATTAGATTTGGGCAATCAATGGCACCAAGAAGGGCTCGTTAGTAATGGCAATTACAGTGCTGAGCTGAATGAATTAAAAAGGGGAGAAAAAGTTGAAAAAAACCCAGAGCGCGTGGCTTTCCGAAACATGCTTCTCACTTTTCTACATTGCAAACTGAGTTTTTAAAATACAACAACTTTTGAAGTGGCTGTTAAACCTGTGCTGCCCATGTCACCACGCTGCTCAAAGGCTTTCAGAAGTTGCTATTCAGAATTAGGGCAAGCAACTGTACAGCTCCCTAACGGCTGCAGGTAATCATCGCGGCCGCAGCAGAGCGTATTTACCTGACCTGATTTCACGTCAGAAAGAATTAGCTGTCAGACAACAACTTAAAATAGACCATCACCCAAACCAAGGAGCTTTCTTGCTAACCTCAGAGCAAAAGCAGAGTAGGTACTTCTGTGCAGAAGAAAGTCACTGAGAGTGCCCTGACCAAGCACAGCTGACAGCTGACAGGTCCTGTTGGGGCCTGACTGAGGTACTGCTACATTTTTAAGGACAAGAAACTGGCCAAGCTGATAGAGCACCATATTCCTGAGCTATGCATTACTCATTTGTACTTTGACCACACCAACTAGTGCATGATCACAGAAAACAGTAAAGTGTGGAAGTTCTAGAGAAAATTCCCTTATTGAAGTGCACAGGGAATACTTAGAGGTTTTCTTTCTTTTGAAAGCTCAGTGCCTTTGAAAACAGTTCCTGAAATTTTTATAGCCTTGGGTTTGTTTTGGTGAGAAGGGCATGTATGAGGAAGAAACTGCTTTGAAACTCTCAGGTTCTGTGACTTTGTTTTCTTTGATTTTGTTCTTAAAATACATCTTTATTGAAATTTTTTCCTAGAGTTATTATTTCAGGCTGAGCACACTTTAGCACACTGATCCCTTTTCATAAACAGCTGCCAGCTGTGTTTTGTTGCTTGAAAATAGACAAAATACAGTTGGAAGGTGATTGCTGGATTATTTTTTTTATGTGTGCATTAAAAGTCCTTGTTGTTCATTTATTATTATATAATTATTCGTGTCAACTTCTTATTTTAAAAATTATTGTACTCTGCCACTTGATGTAGCATAAGTGAAAGATACACCATTTTATTACAGTTCCACTTTGTCAGCCCATATGATATTTCCAGTCATACGAGACAGACTGGCTTTTATGAGAATTACTGGGTGTACAGAGCCCTCGTGGCAGAGGCAGTAACTCATGACACTGTCACATTCCAGAGGTATTTTCACAGCTTTGGAGCAGCCACAGCCAAGGAAGCAAAAAGATACTTGCCTCCCTGTATGCCACTACATGACCCCTCAAAAACACCATTTTAAAAGGGGGTTCATGTTTTAAGGATTGCTCTTGCCTTGCCAATAAAATTAGAAGTCAGAAGGATTTAGTAACTCATTTAAATCTCTACAGTGAATAAGCACAGCACAGAAAAGTGTTCCAGCAATTGCTAGTCATCTGAGAAAATACTTATTAACATAATGCTTTTATCTGCAGATTCACCTTTTGCAAAGAAGATCAGATTCATTACCTGATTTTTATAGATAAAGAAACTGCAACAATTTACTGTTAGAGTTTGCAATGTAAAGTAAATATTTGGAAGCAAAACAAACAATAATCCCAAACAACACAGCTGCTTTGCTGATGTTTATTTATTAATGTCTGCCCATCATTTTACTTCCTGCTTTTGTTTCCATGGATTTGTGAAGCAGCAAGTCAGAGATCAAACTTGTTTTCTGAGAAATAAGCCCCTGCATGTTCTTTACATGCCTGTCAGTAGCAGATGTATATCATATTTTCAGACCTAGCATGAAAAAGTGCAGCAGTCTCTGGTTTTTAATGCAGCTTTAATTCAATTTGGATATAATATCTGTAATAACATTTCCTTTACTTCCTTCCATGGTACCATCATAGTACATCTTGTATTCTCAGGTGGAAGAGCTAGATAGGCTAATCAGTGTCCTCCATCTGTAATGATTGCCTCTGCAGTGCTCCTTTTTTCCCCCTAAATGTTAGCATCACTGTGCAAATGAAGAAAATAATTTTAAGCCAGAAAATGTTGCTGCCATTCAGCTCTGATGACACCATTCCCTTCATTTCATACAAGGATAACCCAGTCCAACTTTTAAATGAGTGGCCCATACAGGGATGGAACAGCCTCTGCCCTATTAACACCATTCTCTAACAGCATCTCTCTCTATTTTTTAGTGCATCTTCAGGTTGCACAAAGCACCTCTGAGCTCCTCCATCATATTTGCTCCCCTGGTTCAACAGGCTGTTTATCCACACAGTGCACAAGGAAAATGCCTCTGATGGTAGCTGCCAGTCCTTGCCCTCAAGCACACCTGATACTTAGCTTTTTCCTGGAACAACACAGGTATTTTAACTGAACCTGACTACTCCTGTTGGAAGGTTTCAGCCTGTTCCAGCATTCCCTTAGTGCTCATCATTTCCAGTTCCTCCCTCAGGTGCAATGAGTCACCACTAGATTTTCCTAATGCTGATCCCCTGTCTACCTGATCCATGCCAGCTGTTTCCAAACAAGATCCATGTCACAAGGACAATACTAGCCTAGCTGGAAGGACTTTTAATCTCTGGACAACTGATAGTGGCTCTAAAAGCAACTCTCACCTGAAACAAGGCGTTAATGTCTTTGTTTTGAAAGAAATTAATTGCAAAGGGCCACTTTTGCAGTGAAGTTCTGCCTAAGGGATGGGTTAGACCTGCTGCCACATGGGATGCCTTGCACTCGCAATGGCTGCCTCTGGGCTTCTGGGGATCAGACAATTCTTGCAAAAGAAACTGCTCTCAGACACAGCCCTCAAAGTGTAAAGAAAGTAAAAATACATATTTGTTTGAAAAGATCATGTATTAATAAATCCTCACATTTATGCATGTCAGAAAGGTGATAAAGCCATAAGCTCTATTCTAAATTCTTGTTTTGACAAGGATGCCAGTAGCAAAACCAGGACCGAGTGCATTCCTTAATCTCTTCAACACAGTCTGCATTTGCAGTCTGCAGGGTAGGCACTACCTTGTGCCAAGGGATACAGGAGGGAAATGCCCTGCACTCCTGAGCAGCCCTTCATCTCAATTTGTTCCTCGTGCTCTTTGCTTCTGTGCTGGATTCTAGAATAGACAGGTACAATTTTCTGGCTTCATTTAGGCAGCAAGTCAGTAGATCTGTATGTAAATCTAGTTTTGTACTCCTTTATTGCCTGTGGAGCTAATGGCAAGGAATAGTTCCTTTAGAGGATGAACAATGGAATACACCTTGAAGACTTGTTTGGGCTAGCAAGCTCATGCTCAGCACCTGCTCATCTCTTTCCATTGCTTGTGGAAGGAGCATGGAGAGGAGTTCAGCTTCAAAAATTCAGACAGAGTCATCATCCTCTCCACCTTTTCACCAGGCAGTGCTGATGACACATCCCTGTTTTGTAGAAAGGTTGCTGCTTTTTGTCTTATCTCTGCTTTACTTTACAGCATCCACCACTCTGAATTTATGGTCATTTGAGGCCTCACCTGTCCAATGGACACTTCCAGAAAAGCTTCCAATGTCTGACACTAATTTTGATCTACCAATCATGATCTCCTATGCGAAATATAATAATTTATATTAATATAAATAAAACTAATGCCTTCTCACTTTTTCTGACTTGCAGGTCCCAAAAAATTCCCCGATGTTGGAGATTTCTGTTTTCTCCACAGATAGTTGCTGTGCTGTTCCTAATTTCTTTTGTGGAGCTCTGGGAAACTGTCCTCAGCTACCCCAGGCTCACAAGCACAGCACGGGGTCCTCTGTTCTGTGCTTGCCACATTAAGCACTGTCACACTGAGTCCCACCCAGCCCATGCAAAGGTGTCACAGGAGCAGCAGCCAGTGCTGCTCACATCACTGAGACACTGTGAGCACAGCAATGTTTATCCTCCCTCAGCATAAGCAGGTTTGATGAGTGTGAGTCTATCATAAAAGATGTTTGCCTGCTGGGTAAATGTCTTTCTTCTAATTGTTTGCTAATTAGCAAACAGCTAACCCCCACTTATTATCAAAATTCTTTCTCTGGAGAAAATGCTGCCAAGAGTTTCATAAATCCTATTCCCTCATCCTTTTTAATTTTAAAAATTGTTCCAAGTATCATTTGGTAGCTATCACCTAAGGAGGCATTCAGTTTGAGTTAATCAGCTCCTGCAAGGTTATCTGTGATCTATCTGAAAGTGCCTTAGCCAGCATCTTGCTTTCTGTCTTAATTAGCAATTACTGGCCTAAAATTGTCACTTACAATAGGCATTTGTACTGACCTCTCAAATTAAGATCATCCACAAAATTAAAACTGGAAGAAGCCTATTTGGTCACTTACTCTATCTTCAAAAGTGCATTTATTATTCATGGTGTGTGGCAGGGAATATAAGTATAGGGTATGATTGAGAACATCGCAGGTGACTAGTCTTTGAAATGTAAATACAGTTAATGAGTGTACCTGTCTTCCCTCAGGATCTGTCCTTGCCTGCTTTGTCATTCTGATTCTTTCTTCTCTTTGAAGGGGCTCCCGATTTTCTTTCCTTCCTTCTCACTCAAGACTGAAATTACATTTTGCAAAAGGATTCTGAGTGGTAAAAAGCACAGGAAGTATTCCATGCATTTCTCAAAACACGTGCTTTCCTAGCTTTCCTTTCATATCTCATTGTGACCAGGAGTGAGCTAAGTGTTGCCTTTATACTTTGGCACAAAAATCATTTGACATGAACATACTATCACAAGTTTAAAAAAAGAACATCAGCTTGCTTGCAGTGAAAGCCCACATTGGCAACATTCAGCTGTAGTGAAACTGTGCCATTCACTAGCTGTCACAGACTGCCAACTAAAAGCATCACATTTCATACAGCAAAGTAGATTGTCCCAGGGAAAACCAAGAAAAATTATTTGGGGACACATGAGGTCAGCCAAGAGAGAGAGCAGCACAGTAGGTCTCCAGCTCTCAGTCTTCAATTTCCCCATGCCCAAACTTTATTTTTTGTAACTGTATACAGTGGCTTGCAAAGAGGTTAAAACCTGTAAGAAAGACCAACAGCTACCTCATGTCTTGGGACAGAACTGGAGATAGCTCCAAAAAGGTGCCAGGACAGAGGTGGTGGCTGCTAGGAGAAGCACAGATGGACCAGTGGTGCCAGTGGTGAAACTACATACTCGTAATAGCTAGTGCCTCACTCTTATTTAGGAGGTGCCAAACCCACCTCTACTGAAACACCACCTAAGGCTCAAATGATTGGGACACAACTTACTAACTCCAGGATTGCTGAAACAGAGCATTCAATTTCTTCCAGAAGTTCAGCGTACACACACTGTACACAACTGTAGAAGACAGACAACTTGTTACAGGAATGTTTAGCTGTTACTGGGGTCAACTTGCAAATTAGCAAAACATCCACATCTTTAAAAAGGAAAAAAAAAAAGCAAAAACCTGAAGCAGGAACCAGGGGTCCTGGGAAATTTGGACAGAAAATAATTTCAATTTTGATGACAGAGAAAATTCTGAGTTAATTTCTCAAAGTGTTGAAGTTAATGGCTTAATGAAGTTAAAATTATTTTAATCTTAGCCATTTTGTGAAATGTAACTAATTCCTGACATGCACCTTGCATGATGTACTGTTGATTAGTCTTCAGGGTACATTCAACAATAGAGGTCAAATTCTTTAAATAATATTCCTAACAGGAGTTAGCACTTGGACTTCAGAGATGGAGAATAAAGTATGAATGTACCATTCAACCTTTGCACAGCTGATCTCTGCAGAGCAGAGAGTTTCAACAGAAGTAGTTGTTGCCTTTAGTTTCTTGATCCTTTTTTTTTAAACCGGTTTCACCTCTGGCTTTCTGTGCTATCATGAAGCTGACTCCCCTGCAACCCTCAGACACCTCTGGTGCTTAAAGTCCCACATGGGAGGGAGCAGCTTGGAGTTTTCATTTCCAGCTAGCAGGAGGTGTCGCTGGATAAAAGTGAGGGTAATCCTCTCAGCATGCAATTCAGCAGCAATTCTAAGTAGGTCTCAAAAGATGAAATCAGCTGAAGAAATGGATCATTTAGAGATTGGTCCTGTGCTAGTCAGTGTTCAGGAGTCTATTTGCACTGCCTCTTCCACTTGATCTGCAAAGCAAGTCTGCTGTGCTCAGTGTAGGTCCAGCACAGCACTGTTGCTGGACCATGTGTGTGCAGGCTCAGCTGGACTAGATCTCAGAGGTCTTTTCCAACCTAAATGATTTTGTGATTCTATTCCAGGCTGGAGAGGCAGCTGTGACCTCCCAGGAAATGCTTGCTTGCCAGTCTTACATTCTGTATTTTTGGTAAAAGGATTTGCATGGGAGCCCCATAAAGGGAAAAAAAAAAAAAAGGCAGAAAAGTCTATTTTATTTCTGACAGCCACCTGCATGAGCTCAAGGGTCCCTGCTCCCTGCAGCAGAGCCCAGCACCTCAGTTCTGCATCACACTGCCTCTAAGAAAGAGCTGCAACTACCCCTAAGGGAGGGAAAGCAGCATCTAAGGCAATGAGCCTCTACAACGTTTCCAGAAAGCACAACACTTACTGATCATCATCACAGAATCTCTCAAGGTGGAAGTTACTCCTATGGATCAAGTCCAACTCTGTGCTCCTCACAGGACGAACTAAAGCTAAACCACACGAGCAACATTCAGACACTCCTCGAACTCTGACAGGCTTGGTGGCATGACCACTTCCCCTGAAACCTGTTATGGATACTAAGTCAAAATTTCCTGAAAAATTACTAGCAAGGAGAGACATGCAGATACTTATAAGATACTGTGCCCATGTGTGTTTAAATTTGTGTTCTAGACTGTGGAAGACAAGAATCAGGAATAGTATCAGCAGGGAGAAATGCTGGCTCTCAGGATGAGTGATAGCCATTTTCTCTCACAGAAATCCTGTCATTATACCATTTTTCCATCCTTGGCTACTCTTGATTCATTCCAGGTAGAAAAGAACAAAAATGAAACTTCAACAAGAAGGAGCAAGAACACCTACAGGGATTCATACTGGGCTTTCTGATTCCTAGACAAAGCTGCTGAGGCCTTTTGAAAGAGCAAGGTGCTCCTCTGCTCCAACAACCCTCCAATACAGCTCCTGCCTCTCCATCCTCTACAGCAACACTGCCCCTGTGCATTTCACAGCCCCCTACATACATTCCTCTTCTCCCACATTAGCTTTTGGGATTGGTTTTTTGGGAGGGGGAAGTGTTTTGTCATCCTTTGAACTCACACTTTATCACACACTATACGTTAGTAGTAAGGAAATCTGAAAAACTGTTCAGCTTTTAAAAATCAGTAGATAAGAGAAGGCTCCAGACAGAGGAGGGCAGTTTTTATGTGTAGTAATTATGCCCCCTCTATTATAAAGTTGTGCCCTACTTTGTAATGAATTTAAGTATTCCTTTCCACTATCACTGACTAATTTAATGTTTCTCCAGGATCTTTTGACAGTGAAGACATTCACAATATGACAAGTTACCAGTGCTGTGGATTTGGGTGACAAGCATATGGAAGGAAAAAAAACTATCATCTACTTCTTCAGGAGCCCAGTTGAGCAGGAAACAGGGCAGCACTATCTTACTGAGAATGAATCTGAATGCAAGTTGCGCATTAACACCCCACATGGAACCCTTAAGTCTTTGAGAACAGCAGCAGTACTTAATTCAGCTTTAAATACTGTCTAGTAATAGCCTAAATTAGCATGGTGAAGTAATAAAGAGCAAGAATTCAGTAATTTTTATAGTACCATGATACAGAGACATAACCTGTGAAAGACTTGCAGCACAGGTATTGTTGGTTTCTATTATTATTATTTTGGGAGGTTGTTTTTTTACTTTTTCTTGTTGCTTGTATTTACTTGGATTTTTTTAAACTTCAGTGGCTCCCTTCAAGCACACAGCACGTGTGGGATATCCCACCTTTCTGAAAGATGTCTACATCAAAGCAGATGAAGGCACCTAGGCTGTCACAGACAGCGTAAAAAAAAACCAATTCAACATTTTTGTTCATATTTGCTACAATTTATTTTGCCATTTAAAAAATGTCACATATCATTTTAAGAGGTAAAAGATATTTGTTGAAAGCTGAAACTTTGCCTTTCATTAAAAAAATAGTCAAAGTAATAACCTTTACCTGAACAGCATTATGTAGGTTGAGGCAAACCCAAGAGTGTCAGACAGCAAGTGAACTTGCTTTATGAAGGTATAATCCTTCTAAACAAGGTGTTACATGTGATTTACAAGCAACACCAAATTATTGTTCCTCCACAATTTCAATGCAACTGCTTACAAAGAAAAAAGAAAGAAAACATTCGGTGTGAGCACACCACAGAAAACATTCGGGCTAAAAAAAAGAAGCCAGACAAACACTAAGATCAGAAGGCAGAACATACATGCTCAAGGTGGAACTTGGCAGAAAATGGAAAAAACATTTTTCCTTCACATTTGCCCATCTGTGATTAACAAACAAAAACCAAGCACACAGCACCTGTGTTCTCTCTTCTTAATGTCAGCTTACAAATGCTGCAAAGCAGCTCTGATCTTACACATCTTCCAAGGCAATGTGTTGTCTTTCTGAAAGGCCAATGCATTTTGTATGGATCTAAAGATGGATTTGTGGCTGTCAAACAATCCATCTGGTTTCTAAAGCTGAACAAACATTGCTTTATTAAATAGCAAAATAAAAATATTTGACTTAGAAATAGACCCACGCGTCATCAAGCACTGACAACTAGATATTTGCAACATCACTGGCATTTTGATGCAACATTCTGTGTACAACTTTGGGCATCAGAGTTAGAACATTATGTCATCCAGCCCATCCTCCATAAACTTCTTGTAAATTGCCATAAACTTTGCAACAAATGCTTCCAGATGATAAATGGCTTTGCTGCCCAGTTGCAAGCGGTGTTCATAGAAGGCCGCCATCTGTGCAACTTCTCCTTTCAGTTGTCCATCACAATTATTTAGAAGTTCTGTCAGGAGACCCTAAAATGGGAAAAAACAGGGCAGAACTTGAAAAATTAGGTATTTTTTGTTAAGAGGATAAGCTTGGTTCTCTGAAAATAGCCAAGCATTAACCAATAGTTCACTCATTAATCCAACAGAAAATATATTTGTTTACTGGAATAATTTATGCCTTTATAAAAGAAAATTAATTAACCTCATCTCCAAATACTATAACCTCTACTGCATGTAGGCACATGGCCTGAGGAAAATTCCTACCAAGACAGCAGGTTTATTAAAACCACTTACTTCTATTCTGACAGCATCAAGCAAAAAGAGGAACAACATTAATAACAACCAAGGAAAGGGTTAATTAAAGTGTCTCTGTCTGTATTTATGAACATATTTACGTGCAGACACAGAAGACAACTTGACTTCAATACTTCAGTCACTACAAAACCCCAAAATGCATTATTTTAGAGACAGCAATAAAATCATTGCAAATCCACCACGATTAAGCAAGCAGTATCTCTAGACCATTTCAAGTTTATGAAGAGGGAGTGAGTAGAGAACATGCACCTTTTTCCTCTCAAACACAGCACTGCAGGATCCACTAACCTACTGTAAGAAAGGAAGGTTAAAGAAACATCTAAGTACCGAAACCATCAGAAAGCAGAAATTTGTTAATGTGAAAAGAAATTACGTCTGACAGCAAAGCAAACGTTACTAGGTTAAGTTGCAAACATTACTTTTGATCTTTTTTCTACTTTAGCTGTCTTCAGCATCCTTTCATCCTCCTTAAAATAAAAACATGCATATCCCACTTGCTTTTTTTGTCCCAAGGTCACATCTGTCTTTGAACAGTCCTGCTGGTCTAGCATCCATCAGCACACCTCTCCACAAAGACATAGCAAATAATGAACTTATAACAACAAAACTTCCATAAAAAAAAAGCAATCATATCAAGATTAGCCCATAGAATCATATAATCATTAAGGCTCTGAAAGACCACCAAGATCATCAACTATGCTTTAATATAGTAACTGGCCTGAGAAGTGAAGGGGACTAAGAATGTCATTATTTTCACTCAGCTATGATGCTGTTTTCCTTTGACCACTGAACAAGTTTTAGTCTGTTTGGAAAGGACACAGCTTTTCATCAATATTTGGATAATTTATAATGTTTTGGTGCATTTTTTAAAAAAAGTTTTAGTTGAGACAGTCACGGTATTAAAATATATAACACATTAAGAGCTAGACAGTTGAATTACCTTCATTATAATCTCAGGAGGGATGCAGTGAGTCAGGAGTTCATAAAGCCGTCCACGGACTTCTAAAAGCCTGTTGGAAAGACACCACAAAATACCAGAAGTATGATCCCAAAGCATACTAATGTCTTTCACAATTAGTGAAATACACTGCAGGAAGAGAGGCAATCCAAGCAACATTTCTTTTTTGCTTCTGGTTTTGGGTGTTATTTTAAAACCAAAAGCATTGCATGAGTCAATTTCAATTCAAAACCTTTTACTCCAAAGATCAATGACACATACTCTAGTTACAATGGTCTCAGTTAATCTAGAAGCTACAAGGCTATTGTACTTTGTCTCAGGATTGTTTCCCTTCAATTCTTCTATATATCCAAGTTATTCATGCTTAAGACTAGTGAGGAAACACAAACAATTTACTATAGCCAGAGTTTTTCTGTCTTCATTGTTTATAAGAAGGGGTAAGACAATTAGGTGGCAGAGGTGACACAATTAGCCAATGCTCAGCTTTTGATAACAGGAGGGCAGATGCTACAAGCATTTAAATTAAGTGACATCTCACGCAAGTAATACATGGAACAGACTAAAAGGATCAGGCTTTGGGTATGACAGTGAGATGGATACAAGGGTCATCTCCTGATGTGCTCAAAAAAAGCAAAGATTTCTAACTTCCAGTTCTTTTGTAAAGGTGCTTTATGCTAAAGATGGTCAAAGAGAAACTTAA